>CM023456.1:104505313-104765313 GCA_013339765.2 Haemaphysalis longicornis
GTACATTCAGCCCAATGCGTCTTCGTAGTTCGGATTGTGGCCCTGCCGGTACAGATGCGGGTGTGATCAATGCTCTAGTACTTATCTGCCGTAAGAACAAGCCGGCTCAAGCAAGATAATTCAGGCACATAGCACACCGGATGCTCCCAGTGATCCACATGAAGTAGCGAAAGAAGGGAGGGAAGGTACAGAGGCTTCCGATAACTTTAAATAGAACGTAAGAGTATGCGGTCGCAGAGGTCTGATAATCGTTGCTGGGGATAGAAACTCCGACGACATCTGTTGGGGCCACACGTCTCTCCATGTGGTACACAAATACTTTACACTGTCCGTGACCTCCATAAAGCAAGGGAGGACGTATTTGAAAAGTTTGCTTTGGCGCAAAAAAAATTCTGCTCATGAACTGTACGATAAATTCAGACCACTGTACTCCTTACAATTTTGTTGTAATATCGCTCGATTGTACACATCCTCTATTTTAATTTAAATAAACGGATCGAAGGGCTAACAAAAATGTCTGCGCAGGAGGCCGCTCGGTTCTTGCTGCGGGAGGAAACTAAACATCCCCCTCGCGAGGGGCACGATCAAATGCAGAGAATTTCCGGGGGCGCACGACGTTAAGTAGTTTGCGTTACGTTAATGTTGTTGCACTCGTTGCGGTGGTTGTTGTATGTAATTAAATGGGGAGACGTGGTCACGTGACATAATTTATTAGCAGGTGGGTATGATTATTGTGGCGCTGTGGGAAGAAGCACCATGTACCTCGCGTTCCGCCCACAGGTAGTGAATGCGTTGTATGAGCAGCTTCTTGACGTAGTTTGAATGAGTCAAAGATATAAGGCGCGTTCGTAGCGTCCCTTCTGTGTCGGCTTGTGGGCGCAGTGAGTAGAGCACCATGTATCTTGCGTTCCGCCCGCAGGGTCGTGGGATCTAAACCAGGCACCGGTAAGTATTATTTTTATATATTGTGTTGGGGAGGGGTGCGGACTACTACGGACAACTAGAACGGGTGACATCGTGAGTTAAAGAAATGCTCTGCATTTAAAATAAGGACCGAGGCGTGATTCCCTTCAATTTCCGGCCGGATTTGATTAGACAAACAAAACAGGCGATTACAAGATAGATAAACAATAACTGAATTAGGGAAGCATCTTTAAACAAAACGGCGCGAAGTCAGTGTGCCGAACCGAAACAAATACCGGTTCTGTTGTGGTTTAAGTTGGAGTGAATTCATTTCGTTGTGGCTCAGTTCTGGTTAGACAAAATCACAACCTGAAATAGTTCGTGAACCGGTTCGGCGAGTTAAATTTATAGCGAAGTGTGAAAAAACGGTCTCCTAGTTTAAAGCTACCGTAAAAACTAAATACATTTGCAGTACATTCAAAATACTACTATTTCAAATAAAAGTTGTGAAATGTTTAAGACAGCAGTGAGCAAGTAGGCTAGATAGCAAAGAAAAAAAAAACACAGGCTGTGACAATTCACCAGCTGCTTTCCCGCTTAGCCCTTGTGTTGTCCTATAGACTACTTAAAACCACCAAAGGTTGTGGCTGCCTGTACGTGGGATACACTTCCTACCGCTTTCTTTTTTATGTTTCGTTGAAATCCCAATCTCCTGTCTCCAAAACCGCCTATAACAATGAAAGTCATACTACTAGAGTTAGGCCTGGGAATCGGCGAGTCACTTGCGTACATTGGTAGGGGTCGTGTTTAAATACCAGCAGTCTACTCTTTTTCATAAGTTGTAGCATAAAAAAAACATCCTGCAGCAGCCACGTAAACGCTGCCTAGGGATTCGATTGTTTGGCCATCCAGAATAATTTACTACAAGTCACCTTTTCCGGGGTTGCGCCAAAATTTTGTTAAAAGTTAGCTTTAGTAACGCTCAATCACATATCGGCCCTGATCACAAGGATGCATTGTGATCAGAAGATGCATCTGCTAATATAGATGTATGCGTCCTCATCAATACATCTCCGTTACGCCTGACCCACGCCCCCGTTCTGTTCACTAAGTTGTGGAATCTCATAAACAGAGTAGGATATATAAAACAAGGTTGACTGGACTCGTAAAGCAGGAGATCGAACACTCTTTAGAGGCGCTCTTTGACTTGCGACAGCAGTATTCCTGCCCCCCCCCCTTCCTTAAACCAGTAGCAGTTTCATTAGTGTAGCGACATAGACTAGTCAGTGAAACGCATCTCCGAACTATTCATCACTCAACAGGCAAAGAAGCAACACGCGCATTGTATGATGGAATTTCGATTATGATTTTTACACGTGCTAACCAAGGCTTTAGCGCGTCGCAGTGGTGGAGCGCTCCGGATTAATGTCGACCACCTGGGGATTTTTTACGAAGCGCAAATTATTAGCGATGGGCAAATGGGATGTAGTGCGGAACCAGTTGGCGTTTCTCCATCCGTCATTTATTTCCTCAGTGCTGTTTTTTGTCCAAAACAATACACGCAGTGCCTGCAAGTTTGGGGGATAAAGTTTCTTGCAAAAGAAGAAAGTGCGTGCCGTAGGCTAACGATTTTCTTCGCTGTATGTATTATCATTCATAGGGTGTAAAAACACGCGAAGTTGTCAGCTGTACGCATCCTGAAAAATACAATGTCATTCCATACTATGAAGAAGGATCACGAGCGAAGCTATGGGGCCGAGTCACAATGTGAGCAACAATATGCTTTTACCTTGTCGTACTCCAAGGTGTGCACCAAGAAAAACACACTCGCTTGTTATTTGCGATTGAGCATATTCTGTGGTTAATCTCATGAATAAATCTTCGACGAAGTAGAGTTTTATTTCAGTTGACAAACAAGGGGCTGTTCGTCCCCCTCCCCCCGTAGAAGTCCATGTATGGACAGCAGAGGAGAATTCCAGGTTACAACTTCACTACGAACTACATTTTTAAAAAGTTAATAAAATCTGCCGTAATTGGAGACTCGTCTTAGCAGGCTGTTTATCATATAATTTGTTTCGGGATGATTTCAAGAAAACAAGAGTTAGCGCCAATTTCTGTAATAGTACTACCTCCGAAGATGGACGTGCTTCACTATGCAATAATCAATGCGGGAAAGTCGTCTCCAAAAGACCAAGCTTACAACTATCTCCGTAAAGTCACCTTCAGCTCTGAACACAAAGGCACTGCTGGCAAGAACTGCTTTCAGGGAAAACATAGGCCGGCTTGAAATATGAAGACCCTAGTAGTTTTTTTTTTTTTATTTTTATGAGTTGTCCCAAATGCTGAAGCTCTTGCGCACGCTTTTATGATCCCGGGGATTTGAGTAGGCCCCACAACGCGGCGTTGCGGTCGGGTATAATTTTTATCATCATCAATTTGTGGCCGGAGACGATCTGCTGGGTCCTAGCGTAGACAGATATTCTGTAGAAGTGACTATTATACCAGAAGTCAGGGAGTGGTAAAACCTCACAGGCACTGCATTCGCCGCGAAGACGCATTTGGATATGTTAAAGGTAGGACAAACTAAGGGATGTCTGGAGCAAAATCTACCTTTTGATGATTTTCTCTCATTCGATGGCAGAAGGCAGCAAACAAGAGCAGAAAGAGCCCAAATGCGCTGGGGAACACTCCTGTCCGTGACTCACCCGGGCTGGTGCATGCATGTGACTGCTTCATGAGCCGAGATGAGGTTAAGCGCGTAGCCGGAATGGGGATGAACAACGCCCCTTCCACCAAAGATGTTACGTGCTGGCAGGACAAGTGATACGAACCATAGAGTGGGTGGAGGGATCTATTTACAAAATTTCGGCCATCACAGCATTGGGCCAAACCCCGCACCATCCACACATATTCGTCATTTTTGTCATCTCCATATCGTAAGAGCATAAATCTATCACTTGATAAAGCTCATATTTATAAGCATAAAAATATTCATTTGCGAATTATCGAAAAAAAGATTCCAATCACGCATTTTACAAAAGCTACATAATACACCAGATAAACGATTATTTGAGTGTCTAGGCTAACATTGTTAAGAGAGACGATGCTTATAGATCAATCGCCTCCGCCACAAACTGCGTTCTGAAAAGTTTGGTGCTCGGAAGAGACACTATAATGAACCCTTTTTCCCGTTATATCTCCTTGTTAAGTTTCTCCAATGCTTTGTTTTCAAAAAAGAAGAAACAAGCAACACAGGGGGAGGGGCACTAAATTACTATTTCAATTAATTAGCCCAAAGCCGGCAACGCATGTGGGTTCCAATTATTTAACAAGAAGAAAGAGTCAACAATTAATTGCTTGGGTGCGTGGTGACAGACGGGAACACGAGGGTCGAAAGCTGTGTCCAGCTACGCTCCAGATACGCTCGTACGGAAAGAACTGGGTCGTGTTGACGAGAGCTCTCTCTCTCCCTCTCTCTGCGCTGTGGCTCGATACTCTAGAGTATCGAGTCACAGCGCAGAGAGGGTTTAATTATCCAGCCAAGCTAAGATGTCCACGAAATTAGGTGAGTGACAGGTGGTCACACAAATTAGTGCACACCACTACATTGGCCATTAGCTGGCGAATTTTCTACTGCGGCATATTGGTTCTTCGTTTTAAATCCTCAATTTAGCCAAGAGACCCCCTTCACACTGGACCAGAATAAATGACTTCGACGAAGTTCCGAAGTTCTAATTTGAGCCTAATGGGAATCGAATTTGTATCTGAGCCATACAACACGGCGTAGCAGAGAGCGACGGTTGGTTTGAACAGTCGGGTGCCCCTTACAGGCCCTCAAATCTCGTGCAACGATAGGTTGCTGCTCTTGAATCTTGAAAAGAACACTGAAAAAAAAAGAATGGACTCGTGAGCACGTGGCCATTAGTTGAACACCTCAGCAGCCTATTCACCACGGCACGTGTGATCTTAATTTTCGGAACTGTTCTTGGTGTGTGAATGTGGATAAAACGTTACAGCACACTTACATTGGGCTGCTTATTATGTTGCGTTCTCTTCGGAGAGCTGCCAAATTATAAAATTCAGTTTTTACACTTGTCGTAGGCTGCAATCCACACAATACAGTGTTTTGTTTTTGTTCCAACTGATGTTGAAATGCTTACAATGCACACTTGTTGCCCGTAGTCCCTATTATTAGATGAAGATATCCATACGCACAGGCCAGAGGGGTTATCCCACGGACTGTGGAGTCATCGTTGTCCCTGTATGTTGGATGTTTAACTCGATATTATATACGATAATATATTCCTAAGTGCATCTTAAGGTATATCTAGTCCGTAAAACAAGCGGGTGCAGCGGTGGCGCAGAGGTAGAGCAGCATCCGCCTCGCGTGCAGAGAAACGACCGTGGCTCGAATCTGAGCCGCACAATTCCCACGGGACAAAAAACTGCGCGTTGACGGAATTGCAGAATGAGGCCTGCGGTGCGGCCTGATCCCGGCGACTATTGCCGCGCAATGCACTCCCTCACCAGAGAAGGTTTGGTCTCCCCGGTGTAGCAATGGACAAACCTGCCAAGAATACTCCAATCAATCCTCTGCCCTCAGTCTCCAGTGGCTGCGAAGCAATGACCACGCCGGCGGTCCAGACCTGTGACGCAGCATAGGGTGCTAATAACTCCTGAATTCGGACAGGCCGCCATTGGAATCTGAACCACGGGGCGGCCTCTCTCGCATCCACCGTGGTCCCACGTAATTCGCGCCAGCAGCGCCAAATCCTCCCCTAGTAGTACGTGGCCTCTGAGAAACGTTGCATTAATCGCCATGGCAACGAGTGGCGAGGGGGGGAACGGTAAGGGTGTTTGCTGACGTCGCGGACGCTGCTGACGTCATTTCTCCCGCGGCAGCCAGGCCGTGCGCCGCCGGCCTCCTCTGAAACCGAGTTACGCTTACCCGCCCAAGCTGGACGCGCCGGCGCCGCTGACTCGAAATGGCCGTGCCCGTCGTCTATTAGGTTGCAACGTGGACAACGCGTTGATTATGAAGCGACGCCCCATGTAGGTACATCTGTACGTCTTCCTTGTCTTTGCTTTTGGACGTACGAATTGTGAGTGTTACACAAAACGTAATTTGTGGATGTCTTTTTTTCTTCTGTTCTGTGCACTCTTTGATTCTATCACACCTCAAACCTTACATTTGTGCTACTCCCATATATTGCAACATACATTAGGTCCGTCCTTGCTATTGCCTTGCTCACCCCCCCATGTCATTGCACTTTAGGCTGCACATTCTTGTTATGCTCAAAATGGTCTCTAACGCATGCTCCTGTTTACAATTGCAATTTTTCGGTTAACATCGGTGCTAGTTGGCTATTCTGTTTGCTCATCCCACCAACTTGGCTGTATACTTTCTCAGGATGGTCGTTTTTGCGCACGTTCCCGTACACCTTTTCTGCCCTATCTCTCTCGTCTAAAGTTGCGCACAAGTTACAGCCATGAGACACACATTTACCACCAACTGAGATTACGAAAGAAGAACTTCGAAAACGTAGTCTCAACCTACACAGATTTTTTTTTTTCGCGCACACCTCGGCGGGTGAGAAGAAATGAACTTGAAAGTTCCACTCAATGTATACTTATTGCTTGGGCTCACCTCGAGACAGGAATGTTTTTTAGACATTAAAAAATTCGTTTCAGTTCAGAGACACAATAATTGGGAATCTATATGTTAAAAGAAAGCACGCACACGTATGCTTCAAGCCCTGCCTTTAGGGCGAGTTAACGCAAACTCGGAAAGAAAGCGTTGACCCGCCCATTAACCTGCATACATTTCCGAGAAGTCATGTTCACACCAACAAAATGCAGCCATAAAAAACTGTTGCAACACAATGACCGCACTGTAGACACTCTTTGCTGGATTATATCTACGTACAAAAACAATGCGCCAACCATGTGCACGTCGTAGAAAACACAGAAAACGATCGAACGCACCCGTCTTTTCTTTTAATGGCGCGTGAATTAACAGTCTGCTACCGGGGGGGGAGGGAAAGCGGGGGGGGGGGGAGGGGAGAAGACACCCTGAAAAAAAAGAAGCTTCCCTGTATTTTAAGCCGCAGATATCGGCCAGGTTGTTACAAGCTACCCTCTAACTCGTGTCTGGGCAGCGCCTCTTATCTCATCCTGTCCGATACGCCATGACCATTCTAACTTCAGAACTATGGAACACCAAACCCATTCGCGATAAGATGACAAGGCGCGGGCGCGCAGTTAGATTGAACAGCAAAGCGGGCAATGCTACGTTGTTTATTATTATTTTTTTAATGAGCGAAACGCTTGCAATGGCGGCTGCAGACAACGCATGTATTTCGGTTTGGCCTTCCACTGCTTCATGTGAAAATCGACTTGCATTGAACACCGCGGAGTTACGTCAGATTTTTCGGAGCTCTGAAGCAACGCTTGGCAGTAGTTTCGCCGCAAATATACGTTTTGGAGCAAGACGGGGGAGGAAAAAATGCTTAGGGCGCAGCACCTCCACGCCATCAATCGATGTGGTAGTATGTCAGGCTCATTTGAAGGTTATCGCCGAGAGCACCGAGCAAGCAAGACCAGAGCGCCGTTCTGTGGCACTTTTATTCATTTCGCAAAGATGAGATTATGCTGCCTTCCCTCACCCCTTGGCTGTTGCATAAAATTCGCTCACCCCCTTCTGCAAAGGCCGACTGCCGCATTCTTTTTCTTCATTTCTTTTCGGATGACGTATCCGCGTTTCGTTCCTCGGCAACCTGATAACACCGAAGATACCTCGGGATTGCGGCATTGCGGAAGCAACTTACAATTTTTTTACACAACAATGCCGGCATGCCGGCATAGTTACCCTGAGAAGGTTGCGTATCAGTGTGAAGTATGTCGATGACAAGAGAAAAGGATAAAGAAAAAAGAAACGACGTGGCCTTTATCGTTTTTGACGGCAGTGCGCGCACTGCCTGGAACAGCCATGGGAGAAGCAAACCTAGCATAATCTCGTTGTGGCTGATGCTAAAAAGTGTCGCGCTGAGGCGCTGTCGTCGCGGTCGGTCGGTGCTCCCGCGATAACCTTCATATTGATCCCGACTGTACGCCATGAAAGGCAAGAAGCGCGTACAGTTGAGCTTGCCTTCTTTGTGAGCAGGTGCGTCGTGATGACATTGGATGGATTGAGGAGAGTCACAGGAGGAAACGTCCAATGAAGTCGCAAACCGTCCTCGACTTGGGGCCCAAACCTAGACTCATACCTGCTGCACAAAACAGCAAAAAATACCTTGATAAGTATACTGAATCGACGGTCCAGCAGTTACTAAGGCAATCATCAAAAAACGGCAATGCCACCACAAATTGTTCTTGCGAGCAAGTGTGTGCGTGCCAAAGACGCGTTTTACTTCTACTAAAACTTTGCGTACCTGCACAGCTGGGATATATTTGCACATTAGTTTCCACTCCAAGACGAGTGACATGTCTCATTAACTTCACGTTACATGCGCGAATTATTCTGAAAACAGAAGAGTGCAATCAGTCGGCTTTTAAGGAATTCACTATAACTTGTACAAAGCTAATTTGCTTACCTGTCGTCTTTGGAGAAGGCGAGAAACTTGGTCGAACTGTACCCTTCCACTGTGTTGCTGCATGCACCACAGAGCTGCGCAGGAGTGGTAACGCTCCTTCCTCCGCTGCCCCTATTTTAGAATACATTCGAATGTATTTTATAATGCAGCGAAAATTTTCCGCCCGTGGAAGCGTTTTAGGCAACCCGCGCAACCCTTCGCACGCCGGGCTCGCTCACGCACGTACCGACTGGCCCGCCGTGCGCGCCGAGAGAAAGAAAAAAAAAATATGGCGCCGGTGAGCTGTTGCGCATGCATGAGGAGGCGCGGAAGCGTTGACGTGTGGAAAGAAAGAAACACTGAGTGAAAGGGAAGGGCCACGCCGCAGCACCGTGCCGCTAGGATCGCCACAATTTCGGAAACCGAAACTAGCCAAAGTCGCCGACCAGTGTCTGAACCCTGGTAACGACCTAACACGAGAACTTCTCTGCTGAGGCGAGTGTATGTTGTCCGAGGAATTAGAGGACAATTAATTGGATCCAATAAGGCTTAGCGAGGTTGGAGGGCACGGTTAAGCCCTACAGTGCTGCTAAATAGACGCGTCCAATGTTACCATCTAGTGTACAGCAGGGACTGGGAGTGGGATTTTCTAGTCAATTAAAGCATAGCTGGCAACACAGACGAATTCTGTGGCATTAACGGACAGGTAGACGGTCTGCAATTAGGCCCAATAAGAGGTACAAAGTCAAGGCGGTACAGAAGCAAGGCGCCTACATCTAGCCACGACGAGACCAGCAATAGACTAGTTGAGCGCGCCTTTATGAGAGGTGGAATTGGCAATGGCTCGAGAAAATACCGTATAGCCGTAGTTAGACTTCAATGCTAAAGTAAGCAAGAAGCAGGCTGGAGACAATGCAGTTGAGAACTGGGGTGTGAGTTGTACAAATAGCATTAAAGTAGAGTCGCAGAACGTCATAATCTACGAATCATGATCTATACCTTCTCCTGCAAACTGGAGAGCCGGGAGCGGACGTGGAGGAGCCCGAATGGGGAGCATAAAAGTGAAATACAGTTAAACCTGGATATAACCAAGTTGACAAAAATTATCTTTTTTTCTTACATGCAGGTTTTGAGTTCTGATCGCCTAAATGAAAGAGAAACGAAACCAAAATGGTAGACATCAGGGATGGTGAACTCACCCGTCAAGGATTTACTTCACGGTGAAACACTTTGTGATTTTCGCCTGCTGCTTTCCCACGACCTTAAGCACTAGAAGGTACTCCAAAGAAGCAAGTTCGCTTACCCCTGTATTTCCACACGTAACTTAAGTATCGCATTTTTGGTGCCTCAACCCGCTTCTACGACCAAACAGGTTATGAACGGGCCGCGTTTCGAGAACTTGATTTTCTTTTACGCTCTCTAAGTTGTCAGAGCGTGCTAGCTGGCATACTGTACCCGGCGGCGACGTTCTATTTTCTTGGCGGCGGGAACGGCATTTAAAATTGCGAGCTTATTTTGAAAAGACAGAACGTTTTGTTTTTCACATCAGAAGTCGTCACCCACGAATCGACACAACATATAGCAGTTGAGACGCGCGACCACACGCCTGCAGGCAGTCCTAGCACCCACTGACACCGCACTTACAATGGAAGCGCACGCTAGTTTGCGGTGCGGACGAAGTTCGCTCAATTAGTGCATTCTCCATTCCTCCAGTCAATTTTTCAGGAAAGGGCAAAAAACAAAGGCTCATCAGAGAAGCAAGTTCATTACATCCAGGTTAACCGTCGTCGTGCCTTTGTTACATAGATGTCTCGAACACATGGGTTTCAATTGGGTTTGCAATGTGGAATTGAAAACTTCATTACATCAAGCATTTGGTCACATAGAGGTTCGTTATATCTTAGTTTACCTGTACACTTCATATTATGCGATAACCCTGGCGTCGTGCAGGATGTGGAACTGCTCGGAAAGTGAGGTGTAGTGACCATTGTATGGTAAGATCTCAAATTAGTAAAGGGAACGCACAGGCTAGTAAGAAAAAAAGCCGATCAATGAGCTAACAGTAAGACGGAAAGTTGAGAATTGAGGATCGCGCTGCAGAACCGATATTATGCTGTAACCGAGAAAGCCGAGTTTACAACACAGGAAGCCCACGACAATCTTACACGCCTTATCACAGGGAGTGCAGTAGAAGTCGGAGGTACAATCGCTAGACAGGATACTGGTAAACTTTCCCAGGACGCGAAAAATTTCACCAGGAAACGGCAAAGCATGACAGATTGTGTCTGTGCTGACACAATAAAACTAACGGAGCTTTCGAATTTAATCAATAAACGTAAGACAGCTAACATACGGAACATACGCTTACGTACGTTCCGTATGTCACCTGACGTACGTGAACAACTGAGACTAGGCTGATGTGTCTGTAATTCTTGAGATCCATGGAGATCCTTGGGATCTCTCTTAATATGTATCAGAATAATGTATGCGTCTTTACAAGCAATGGGCACTGTTTCAGCCTTCAACCGTTCCGGAAATAGTACACAGAGCTTTCCCAGTACAATGTCTCCCTCCTCCTCCAAAATATGCAAGGTTACGCCGTCGTCACCGTCACCTTTTCCTGTTTTCATGCCTTTGACAGCCTTTCTAACTTACCCTTTATTTACTAATGGGCCATTGCATGTTGAAATTGTACTCTCAGTACTTGCGCCTGCTCTAGCGTCGCTAGCAAACAGCCATAGTGTAGAATCGCTCTGCTGCCTTTAATATCTCCTTGAAGTTGTGCTTAATGTTGCCCTGCTCGTCTCTGAGTGCGTACACCCTGTCTCTACCGATGGCCAGATTTCTCTTGGTTGCTTGGTTGCCCTATTTGAGGCGTTCCCTAGATCCCTCTATGTTATATGGACGAATGTCGTTTGTTTTACTTCTGGTAATCAGTTTTGAAAGCTCGGCTAATTCAATTCGATCCGCCACACTTGAAACTTTCATGTTCTCCTTTATTTCATTCAATTAGTTCAATTAGTTGAATTCATTCGTTTTCTTAGTTTTCCGGTTTGTTCCCTATATGTTGCTTCTTCTATAGCTGCTACTATTCACTGAGTGCCAAAGTTAGGTTTTCATTTAGCCTTGTTAAACTGACCTCGTACTGCTCGTTCAGAAGCGCGGATTTGTTTCCAAGAGTTATTTTAAACTGCTGCGATGTGACGCTGACTGAGTTTCTTAGTTTTCACGCGTTTCCAGCTTTCTCTTGTCAGATTCAGACTTAGCTTGCATCTAACCATTTTATGATCGCTCCTCCGAATCTTACTTAGCACCTCTACGTCTTGCACGATACCTGGGTTGTCACCTAAAATGAAGTCAATTTCGTTTTTTTGTGTACCAACGGGACTTTTCCATGTCCATTTCCTACTCTTTCGTTTGTAGGAGAATGTGTTCACCAACCACGGGTTATTTCTCTCTTCGAATCCCACCAGTGTATCTTCTCGGCTGTTGCGATTGCCTATTCCGAAGTTCCTGACTGACCTTGCTCGCATTTGCTTCTTACCGACCTTTGCGCAAAGTCTACCACCACAATAGTGAACGGCGTTGTTGCCTTCTTCATTGTTGATTCAACGTCCTGGTAAAAGCTGTGTGCGGATATATGTCATCATATATACATGTTGGCGCATAGGGCTGTACTATCGTTAATCTGTATCGCTTGTTTAGTTCGATCACAACAGCCATGGCTCTCTCGCTAATGCTAGAAAACTCTTCCACGCTTACTGCTATTCTCCGTGGAATAAAAATCTCACCCCTTGTTCTTTCTTGGGGGCCACTGTAGCATTGAATATGCTAGCTAGTGAGCCCCATGAAGTTTTCGTCTGTCCTTCTGGCTTCACTTAACCCTATAATATCCAGCTTAATATTCCAGAGCTCCTCTGGTAGTACAGCTAAGCATCCCTCACTATAGACAAGATGCCTGTGTTGAACATTGCCAGGGTCAAGTTGCAAAGGCGGCCTGTCCGGACCCAGAGATTGTAAGCACCGTCTGCTGTATCCCTGTTCTGACCGCCGCCGTGGACGGGTGCTCTTCAGCTGCTGGGGACTGAGGGCCGAGAGTTGAGTTGGTCACTGAAGGGAGGTGGCGGCCAACTACTACACTAGGGTGGTCAGATCCTTCTTTGGTGAGGAAGTGCTGGTTATGCCCCTAAGATCGTTCCTAGGGGCATAAAGAGCCCTCCCTCATTACTTCAAGCAAGTACTGAAATAGTTGAGGGCTATAAAAAACGCTTCTGGCGTGCTTTGCTTGCAGCCGTAAGGAGGCAGCCCTATGGGTCATCAGCATTCAGATTGATGTGTTAAAATCTAGTTCTATACAGCACGAAACGACATATGCGTCGAAGGTGGGCGACACCAAGCACGAACTACCGTCGTCCGCCTACGACGACTATATTTAGCTATACGTTTTGCACACGCATGAGGGGTCATGGTGTTTGATCTGGCGGAAAAATTAGTCTAATCTGAGTGGTTTAATCGCCATTGTTTGCTTGCTCGGCCCTCAACAAAGATTTAGTTCGTGTCTACGTGCATCCGTTTTACACGTCTTTGAAATCAGAACAAAAAGGGTGGCCCCCTAACAGCATGCTGGCATTGCAGTTCTAAATGAATTACGTAAACACTTCTCTTTTGTCGCGAACATGTAGTCAGTCTGCCCGGGAATTCAATTTTTTAGCGGCTGTAATGACTCGTTACCAAGGAAGGCTATCATGGCCCGGCCTAGTAATTTACATTTGAATTTTGCCTTAGTATGTTTAGTTCGTCTTGGGCTATTTCCAGTTACTGTGAATTCCGTACTTTTCGTTTAATAAACTGCTTTCGGCACCCGCATGCACTTAGCGTTTATTAACGATGATGTACTGATTTCGACGGAGACGCTGCACGGAGGAATATCTCATGGGACATAGTAACACAAATGGAGGCAGCGGAGGAGGCACTCCAATTCGTGCTTTAATATTCCTGGTGAAAGCATTTTCGGGCTCAATAGACCAGGAGAACAAAGTACTGCGACTAACACGTAAATGTTGTATAAGTCGGCGGGCAAAGTTCACAGGAAAAAAGACTAGAAACCAACATAAGAATGGGCATCCAATCACATTGCTAAACTCGTGAATTCGTTTAGGATAGATTATTCTAAAAAATGACCTACATACAAATTTATGTCGCAATAACAGCTTAAGGATATCCTTTGATCTATATTTACTTACTGTGCGGTTCAACACGTACTATAATAAAGAAAATAAAATGGATCGCCTGTTCTTGACGTCTTGAGTTATCTCTGTTCTGTACCATTTTTCTGCTCACAACTTGCATTGATTGTGCTGATGGAATTGTCAATCTATGAGCTGCTATATAAAGTAGGAAAACGGGAAACCTGCCATCTAACACAACCCGGTGGTTCACCTTCCCACAGTACGGCCGATTGAACAATCCATGTAGCTAAAAATAAAATTTCGGCGATTGACGTTGCCGTGCATGCCATTTGACTCAGAAGTTCTATCTGTGCTGTGCCATCAAGCAACGAAAGCAGGACGTTGTGCACTGAGCAGTTGTACAGATTGAGAATTTCCACGTGTGTCTCTTAGTTTGCTCCGCACATAAGAGCGTTACAAGCACTACGTCGTTGCACTGATGAGAATACCTGCCGCGCCCTATTGGCTTCGCGGTAATGACCGCATGACTCCATTGGTGTTTTACAAGTACAGCAACGCCCGTTTGTACTCGAGTTTTAGGAGCTACAAAAAGTGCTGAAGATGGAAAGTGTATACACCATACATTGCAAAATTTGCACCAGTAATACTAATAACGACAAAAAAAACTCTTTTGTAGAGAGTACCGGAAGTACAGCTGCTCTCAAGAGTGACAATATTGTCACGTGGCCAAAGACGACGCAGTTGTCTTCAAGGAAAACAAGTTTATTGGAGCGAACGTGTGCTCCCCTAACAACTCAAAAGAATACAGAGGCGGCGAAGCAGCGGTCAACAAATTGACTTGCGCAGGCGAGTGTCGTCGAAAGGAATGCTGCGACGTCTGCTCTGCAGGCTTTTATATTTTGGCCCGAGCGTTTCTGGAACCGTCGATTTACATCCAGAAAATTGTATATCAGAGAAGATTATTCTGGGCTAGTGACGTTAAGACGGAACAGTCTGCTTATCTGAATGAGATAGCCCTTGCGGCATAAAAATAAAGAATGAAAGACGCGCTTCGCTTGGGACACAGATAACAGAGCCGGGCGTGGCCCAGCCGTAAAAACAAACAATAAATCAGCAAACCCATACGTGGTTCGCGGCAATATATAGGGTGTTAAGTGTTACCGGTTGGCGCTTCAACCTGATGGTGGCGAGGTTACGAAGAAAAAAATGTTTTCGAAGGATAATCCCCATGCGCACATACTCGACATGGTGTTCGACCGCCATTGGATTGACCAAACGAGTTCTGTCCAAAATGTAAGGGTTTTTATCCGTTGTTCAAAAGGCAACGTTGCCGTACGCCCTCGTCCATTTATCAAAACGTCACATCGGCACAAGGAGAACCCGTCCACAAGGGAAAAGAGCTGCAAGGCCTGAGATGCAATATAGGCATGTCACTTCATTGTTTAGTTTCAGGTTCGCTAATTGGGAAGGTTCAGTGGTATGTCCTACACTCGATAACCTTTCCGTGGTAATATCAAGCAACATATTGTTTACCCCCCCCCCCCCAAAAAAAAAAAAAACTCAAAGAAGCATCGAATGGCAGCATAGACACCGTGACCTTCAATTTCTCCCTTATTGAACCCTAAAAAGTAACTCAGCGAGCAATAACGATGCCGCCAGCGGCTTCGTTAAGTTGTGTTTCTTTTAGCTTGACAACCCAGCATTCACACGTAATTACTTGAAGGGCGGGAATGCTGTTTCGTTAATTTGAGAAGTTCTCAAAACCGGGGTTTCGCTAGTATGATTTGAAACTGCAGTTGCTAGAAAACGGCAACAGTCGGGCGTCCAGATCTGAACCAAAGAGTAAGCACCTGAAGAAAAAAAGACTCCAATCTCTGCGTAATCTCCCTCCTTTAATTAGTGCGGCTTGGATCGAACAGCTTGGCGGCAGACTGCACTGACCGATTGTTCTGAATCCTTCGAGCCATCTTTAGTTACACGCCCCGAATAAAAGCCGATATCCGACGACTGGCGATGAAGAAAGCGCCGTCCTTGAAACATAGGGGCCGCAAATTAAGAAAGCGAACAAGCGAATTTCATACGTGTTGATTGAGAAATCTTTTCTTTTTTTATTTCAGCGGGAGTAGCAAGACGCCGTGATTCTTTTGTGTTGCAACGTGGGATAACGAAGCACCGAGCTCACTCAGATCAGGAATTCAAACTTCCTGGAATGGCATCCACTGCGTATTCCCCAGTTTATTCAAAGGCAGGCTTGTTCAATTTAGTAGTCTACATTCAAAGTCACTTACGCAATGCCAAGCATTGGTTATAAACTGTGTGTCTCAGTTAAGTTTAACCAAGATTTTCATAAGAACAGAGTTGAAACGGCAATAAATGATTGACCCAACACCATGTTTCATGCGAACGTCGCCATGGTTCTGGCTGCGTTAATTTTTGGATGCGCCTTCAAGGCACACCGGTATATCTGAGGGGTCAACAGCCCTCACAGCACTCTGTATTGAGAATAAATTAAGAAGAACTGTAAGAAGAGAAAAAGGTTGTTCAAGTTCGGACATCACACACGAGAAGGTCCGAACATGACCGGTAGGAAAGTGTAATTGTCAGTTCTTCGCACTACATAGGCGGTGAAATACTCCGCCTCTGCCCCTAATAATCGATCTTAAACCGTGCTGTGAAAATTACCTGACCTTCCTAACAGTGAAGTTAATACTGTTTCTCACGTGATATCAGACATCTAATCATGATTTCACTTAAACCGCTTGTGTGATGAATCCACACGACACGCAGAGCTCTGTAGCTGCAGCTGATCTCCCTGCCTTGATGATAAATTCCGGAATGAGATTTAGCCTGTGCGCGCAAACGCAACACCTTCTGAAATACAAACATGCTGACGGTACTCTTAAGTTAACATAAAAACATGGCTTCATAGGTTGCGCATCCAACCAGCGACCAGAACCAAGAGTTTAAAAATAACGAAGCCGGAAAACTGCAAAAACATCCTGCTGCTCAATAGGCTTCAAAATACCAATGGCATGAATGGTCTGGATGCTCTGTAGGATGGCTAAAAAAGGCATGGTTTGAAAGAAAAGGGCGTGGTCCATCTTCTGTAGGGCTTCATCGTCTTCAGAATTGTTCACGCCGCTCCTTATGCTGTCTTGGGGGCATCGAAGCACTACGAGGTAGACGCACTTCTTAGGAAAGACGCGGTGAACGTGCGAGCATCTCCACGATTCGTCTCAAAGCCTTTGGTTGGCACAGCACCATCATAGAACTGACAGAGGCCCACCTAACGACCAAAAAAGGGAGACTTTGAGCAACACATCGGTAAGAGAAACACTGGGAAATCGTCGCTACAAAGGACCGCACATCACGAAAAACGCAGTAGACATCCTTTCCCGCACGCAAGACTGCTGCCTGGACTACGTCGTGTATGCAGACGTGGCAGAATATGCTAGATACGGGGCAAGATCGGTGGTGCTAATCTTGGGAGCAGACCTTACTACAAGCCATACAGCCGTTTAGCATGCAACCGGCGGGAGAGACTGATAACGCTTTTGCCCTCTCTCACAAAAAAGGCTAAAGTAATTATAACCGACTGCCAAGCCGCGTGTCGAGCGTACCAAGAAGGTGCAGCTTCAAAGGAAGTGGTTTGTTTCCTCCTCCAACGAATCCTGCAGGCGCATGTCAGCCCCGCTCTACTCTTTGCGGCAACCAGACGGCGCACGTCCTGGCGTGAGAATTCGCCACCGAGCTCCGCAAAAAGAGTCGGAGCAGACCTGGCAACCACTCCTCACATACGCCAACATTACTAAACACTATTGACTGGCGAGACAACTATACCCTCCAGTCACATATTAGGCTCCGAAAGAACAAGGTCATCTTCAGACAACTACAGAACACATTCCAACACTTCACACGCATACACACCCTTCATCGTAATCTCTATGATCCCGTCTGTATTTATGCTAAGCCCCAGCCACACCGTACCATATTTTCTTGGAATGCAAGCGAAACCCACATCATACCCTCACCCAAACACCCCAATCCAGCAGTATGCTGGCCAGCTCTTGTCCCGACAAGCAGCTATTGCTATGGGAAAAAGCGGACAAAGGCGGCCACAGCGGTGGAGGTTTGCATTAAAGTATGCTAAAGTTATGCTTCTTTCTCTGTCTCCAATAAACCGCACCCACCTCGGGCGCCTCTGTTCAAAAGGACACTGAAGGCAAATCGCAAGTTGGGTTGTGATGAAAGTTGAACTGCCCCGAAGCGCTCTCAGCTTTTATTCGGCGGCAAAAGAGGCTTTAATTACCGAGAATCTACCAACAGAAAAACGCATTTCATTCTTCGCGCCAGTTCATGATGTTTTGCGAGACTTCAATGGTTGCCGGAAGCTAGTAAGACAGTGGTGTAATCTAGCTTCCGTTACCTGCCACTCTCTGTGCGTTAATCTTGGTGCCGCACGGGACGTGATATGGTGGTTATACAATGTGAATGAGACCCACAGCCTTTACCTTTACCTGTAAAACGTCTAGGGGACCGCGAAACTGTAGCGAGAACGACAACAGGGGCGCTCTTTTCATATGAATCCTCGTTACCGGTAGTCGGATTTTAGTCGCATCGATGCAATCGACATAATACTGCGGGCCAATCTGTTAGTTTAAGTCGTGACCGCGTGGAAAGCTAAATTTGTGCGGCCCGCAACGTCGGCACTGCGACGTGAGTTCTAGTAGAACGTTTCGTGAGATTTCCGTTGCGATATGGTAACGATTATTGCGGCGTCTGCTCAATGTATTGCTAAGCGACTTGCCCTACGCCAGAAGTGTGCCTAGAGCTGTTACGAGCGCCCAGACGAATGCCCTGGCGCCAGTATGGAAAGAAATAGGTGTATATCCTGATACAAGTATCATTTTACCTAAGAGAGAGAGAGAGAGAGAAATACTTTATTTATGGCCAGCAGGGAGTGGGAGGTCGGGCTGCGCAGAGCCTCTACATCCCACCCACGTTCACGACGTCTTCGGGACTAGGCCCCGCCAGCGTCGGCGTGAGCGGTGCGCGAAAGGTACTCGGGAGTTCGTCCCTTTCCCCCCCCGTCTGCGACGCGCTCCGCTTCTGCCTGGCGAGAGCAGCTTCGAGCTGCTGGACGGCTAGAGTTTGTGCGTCCAGGTCCGTCGAATATACGACACTCGTTATGGTGTCCGGCAGCCGGCCGTAGAGGTCGGCAGCTTCCACGGGGTGCACTGCACAGTCCCACAGGATGTGGGCCAGAGTTGCGCGATGTTGCCCGCACACACTACACACGTCACTGGCGTACACGTCCGGGCACACGTGACGCGCGAGCGCCGGCGTGATCACTGACTGTGTTTGTAGTTGGCGTAGTAGCACTGCTTGCTGTCGTGTTAGTTGCACGAATGAGTTGGCGCAGTTAGCACAGGACCGGGATGGGAGGAGCCTTTGCCCTGCAGTTGGCTAGACAGGATGATGATGATGATGATAATGATGACCGAAAACCAAAAAAAAAAAAGGGAATGGTGGGCGCAGAATAGGCGAAATTGGTAAAAGTTTTGCGTTCTCGGTGCTACGAGCCAGCATAAATTGCGAATTAAGAATGCGACTAAGGCCTGTTACGAATCGGCCAGCAACCTGTTACGAATCGGCCAGCAACACGTGTTTTCTCGCATCAGGGGGGATTGCACGTGAGGCTGCGCGTGAGCTGACGTGCTCAACATCGGCTCCGCAGTTAGTGGCAAATTAACAGTGCCAATTCGTGTGAAGAGCTAATCTGTTATTCCCAGCGCGTTCGGGATGCCGCAAGGCATCGACTGACACCAATATCGACTGAGGCAAGTGCTTTTTCGTCGATTTGTGGAACTTTGAAGCCATCGAACGGCGCTAGGCCTAGGCGTGGCCGCCGAGGTTCGGCCCTGCGCCGCGCCGGTCGGTGTTGGCTCAACCTTCGAAGATGACAAGTTTAGACGCAGAAATGGAGCCGCCCATTCCATCTACTAGCAATTTCGGCAAGATGAGCGTGCAAGTGGAGGGCGAAGACATTTCGCCGGAGGCAATGAACGAGGCAGGATGGAAAGTTGCCGGTGACCGACTCGCCCGTAGCCAGCAACGAGAGACCGCTTCGGTAACAGACAAGAACGCTACCGCGGCTAGGAAAGCGGCAAATATTGCAAGAAGAACAAGGTCATCAGCAATCAAAGCGGCGAGAATGCCAGCGTTACCCAGGGATAATATCAAAATCGTCATGAGGCCGAGAGGCGGAATCAACGTGGCCAAGTTAGGCCTGGTCGAAGTGACCGCGGGCCGTTCACGCAGCTGCGGGAACCGCCAAGGAAGCCGAATACGAAGACACCCTGTGCGTAAACGCGCAGCAGAATATATCGTGATCTGCACAGCACAGGAAGAAAGAGCCAGCCGCTACAGCCAAGTCAAAGAGATCGCAGTGAGAGGGCAGAAGTACGAGGTGTGGGCCTACAGAACCGCCCCACATGACACGACCAAGGGAGTCATCAGAGGAATCCCGACAACCGAAACTCCCGAGGACATCGATGAAAGGGTGGTCAACCGACGCAACCCGCTGGCGCTAGGAACCAAGAGAATAGGAGAGACGACGACGGTCATCGTCGTCTTCAAGGGAACGAAGGTGCCAAACTACGTGAGGTACGGATCGGCGCTGCTACGATGCTCTTTGTACTGCAAGAAGGTGGACGTGTGCTACCAATGCAGGTCGAGTAGGCCACCGAAAAGACGTGTGCCCAAACCCGAGCGAAAAACGATGTCCGGGCTGTGACAAGCTTGCCCCGGGGGAAGAACACCCGTGCAAGCCGAAATGCAAGCTATGCGGCGGAGAACACGTGTCGGGCGACAGGTCCTGCAAGGCGCGCTTCAAAATGCCCTACGTGGTCAGGAAAAGACAATGGGAGCGGCGCCTCGCGTCCGCAGAAGAGGAGCGGCTGCCGCTGGAGCTAGATTTCCCGGAACTGAACCTCGCAAGAAAGGCGAGGTCCCCATCCAGGGGGTCCTCGGAATCTAGAGGCAGATCACCCTCCAGCGGCGGCATTCTACGAGGCAAAGTCGGAGTCCCAGCGTCACGCGAAAGGGAAGGTCTCCGTCGAGGGAGCGCGTGAGCTGGGCGGACAAGGCCAAGGGTACAAGGAGGACCGGCGAAAAAGAGCCCAAGAAGCAGCAACAAAAGCAGAGCAAAGAGAACGAAGCCATGGAGACCCTTCGAGAAGAGAACAGGGAACTGCGTAGAATGCTGGAAGAGATGAAAAAGACCATACAGAGCATGACGGAAACCAATAACCTGGTTGCTACCCCCGAGCCCCCCGGTCGCGGCGACGGCAGAAACCCCCGCCGAAAGCGCAGCCGATGGATATAACGAGCGACGTCCCGGAACCCAGAGAGCCGGCCATAAAGAAGAGAACGGTGGAAAAGCGCGCCACCCAGGAGATTAGTAGCATCGAGGCCGGCATGGAAGAAAGAATGAGCGGCATCGAGGCGCGCATGGACGACAGATTGAACAAGCTGGAAGCGAAAATGGAGCGGATGTTCGAGACGATAAAGGCGGCCATCGCAGAGAAGAGCAGGCTGGACCACGAGCGGTTCGTAAAAATAGAGGGGGCCGTCCAACACCTACAGAGCCACATGCAAGCAGTTATCCAATATCAGGACCCGCGCAGCGCACCGCAGGGAGGCATCGCTAGAACGGAACAAGCATGGAGCCAGAACCAACAGTGATCATCTGGCAGTGGAACTGCCGCGGCCTGGAAAGGAAGTGGGGCGGTACTACTGCAGCACGTCGAGAACAGCAAGAAGAAAACCGGACGTGATATTACTGCAGGAAACACTGGCGACGCATCGGCCGCTCCACGGCTACAGAGCGATCTGGTCCGACGAGAAAGACAGCAGGGGACTGTGCATCATGACCAAAAAGGAGCACACTATGCTGGAAATTCAACTAAAAAATGTCGCAGTCGACCACGTAATCGCCGAGGTGGTAATTGGCAAGAAGAGGAAAGAGAGCGTCTACGTCCTCAACGTTGTATAGCAACCCGAGCAAGCGCAAACAACGCTTCAGGGCACTCCTGCACAGGGCGAGCTCGCAGGCAAACGGCTCCAAGCTGCTGGTCTGTGGCGACTTTCAACGCCGCTGACCAGTCCTGGGGGTACGCCAAGAGCAACGCCAAGGGCAGGAACCTGGCGCAAGACGCGATCGACAACGGATACGTCCTCAGTCACGGGACCCCGCCAACCCGACAAGAACGGGAAACTCGGTATCCAGGGATACTACTCCCGACCTCACTTTCGTCAAGAACGTTGCAGCGGAAGACGTCGTGTGGAGAAACACGGGGACGGACTTGGGCAGTGACCACATGATCGTGGAAACTACGATTCGAATGAAGGGGGCTCAAGCGGCACAGACGCGAAAACACACGTGGATCGATTGGGAAGCGTTCAGGAAGCAGAGAAATGAAAGTGCGGAGGGAGATCAACAGATAGAAGACATCGGGGCCTGGATGGAAAGAATCACCGGTGATGTCAAGGCAGCCACGAGAGAGATCGAAACGGACGACCAGGTAGACGGCATGGACAGCAGACTGGCCCATCTTATCGAAGCTAAGAAGTCCATACAGGAGAGGTGGACGAAGCAAAGGCTAAATAGGAGGTTGCGAAAGAAGGTCGCTGAACTTAACCGCAAGATAGAAGAGCACTGCCGCACGCTCGGCAGCCAAAAATGGGACGAGATATGCAACGCGGCAGACGGACAACTGCACAACGGAAAGACCTGGAATCTCTTCCGGCATCTTCTGGACGCGACAAAGACCAAGTCTCACCAGAGGGACAGGCTGGCGAAGATCATACACGCGGAAATCAAGGAGAAGGGAACGGTGGCGGTGGAAAAGAAGCTTCTGGAGAAGTACATTCCCACCACGCAGAAGGTCTTTCACGGAGGCTATCTCGGAATACCCAACGAGAAGCTAGATAGAGACATTAACGTAGAAGAAAGTGCGCACTGCCCTGCAAGAACTCAAACAGCAGGTCGGCGCGGGCCCGGACCGCGTAACCGAACAGGGCGCTCAAGAACCTTGACGACGCATCTATCGAGGCACTGACTAAATTCTTCAACAAGTGCTGGAGAACGGGAGTCGTGCCGAAGGAGTGGAAGCACTCGAAGATGATCCTGATCCCCAAGCCAGGCAGCCGCCGAGCACAGACAAACCTCCGGCCCATTTCGCTCACGTCATGCGTGGGCAAAAGTATTGGAGCATGTATTGATGGCGCGATGGCAGGACTACCTGGAGGACAACGACCTCTATCCCGACACCATGATTGGTTTCCGAAGACACCTGTGCACGCAGGATGCTATGATCCAGCTGAAGCACCTAATCGTTGACAGGGACTCCCGGGACTCGAGGGCCATAATGGGTCTCGATCTGCAGGGAGCTTTCGACAACGTCAACCACTCGGCGATTCTAAGTCAAGTATCGAAGCTGAACATGGGAGAGAGAACCCATGCGTACATCAGAAGCTTCCTGACGGGTCGGACGGCAGAGATCACCGCGGGTGACATTGCAACGAATGTCAAAGAGGTCGGGAGCCGAGGCACCCCGCAAGGGGTCGGTGATCTCGCCGCTCCTATTCAATCTAGTTATGATCGAAGTCGCCAACAGACTCGCAGAGGTGGAGAACGTCGGTCACACTATATATGCTGACGATATCACCCTGTGGGTCGAGGGCGGCAGTGATGCTCGAGTGGAAGAGGCCCTGCAGCAAGCGGTGAGAGTAGTCGAGGACAGCCTGGAGGGCACAGGCCTGAAATGCTCACCGACCAAGTCCGAGCTGTTGTTGTACAGACCCAAGGAAGGCACGCGCGCCGAGAGAAGGGAACGAGAAGAAATCGCGGTCTACACCAAAGACGGCTCAGTGATCCCCAGGGTATCAGACATCCGCGTCCTGGGCATGCTCCTCACGAACGCGGAAACAACGGAAGTACGGTGGCACGGGTCGTCGGCAAGGCGGCCAATGCCATCAGACTTATCAAGAGAGTCTCAAACAAAAAGAGGGGGCTACGCGAGGAGAACCTCACAAGACTCGTGCACTCTTTCGTAATGAGCCACATCACGTACGTGGCCGCCTTCCACAGGTGGAAGAATGGCGAGAAGAATAAGTTGGAAGGGACCATCCGAAAGGCATACAAGGCGGCCATCGGGGGTACCCGAGTCTACAAGCACCGGGAGACTGCTCAGCCTAGGCATCCACAACACCCTAGATGAAGTGATTGAAGCTCAGAGAACGGCGCAGCTGGAGAGACTGGCAACAACTAAGACTGGAAGGAGAATCCTCGAACGGCTGGGGCTTCGATACCACGAGCAACAGGGAGTCAAGATGCCGATCCCGGACGAGGTCAGGGGCATGATCCGGGTGGATGCGATCCCGCGTAACGTGCACCCCGACTACAACGAGGGCAGACGAAAAGCGAGGGCCAAGGCACTTGGCGGAACTACACGCCGGAGACGCGGGTGCCCGCTACGTAGACGCAGCCGAGTACGAGAACGGAAGCGGTTTCACCGTAACCGTGGTCGACGCCGAAGGCAACGTCAGGGCGGCGGCCAGTACGAGAAGCGACAAACCAGAAGAAGCTGAGGAAGTGGCCGTAGCACTGGCCCTTAAAGACCTAGGATGCACCACTGTTCTCAGCGACTCAAGGCAAGCGGTCAGGAACTTCGCACGAGGAAGGGTCTCCCGAGCTGCGGAGAAAATCCTGAGAGGGGCGCCAACAATCGTGGAAAAGAAGAAAATCAAGTGGTTCCCGGCACACGCAGGAGAGGTGTCGGACGTCAGTGCGAACCACAACGAAACCGCACACGCCCGGGCGCGCGAACTAACAGGCCGCGCCGAGCCAAGCGGGGAACGCCCGTGGCACAGCACGAGAGACAGAATGACGGGATACAAGGAAATAACCCAGGCTTATCGACTCGCGAGACGAACGCTCCCACCGCCCTGCAAAGGGCTGAGCAGAGAACAAGCAGTCGTGTACAGGCAAGCTCCAGACAAGAACGATCATGAGCCCGTCCCTAATGCACAAGATGTTCCCGGAGACGCACCCAGACGATACGTGCAGGGTGTGTCGTAAAGCCAACCGCGACCCTCGAGCACATTGTCTGGGACTGTCTCAACTTCCCGGAAGAATCCACGACAGGAAGACTGCCACCCGCCTTTGAGGAGGCGAAGCGATCAGATGACCAAGACCCTCCAAATCCAGGCCGTCCAGCGGGTCCTCGTAGCGTTGACCAGGCAGGAGCCCGAGCGACCCGATGACGGGAAGCGAGGCTCGGCCTGGCGGCGACGGCGAGGGCGACTCCGGCCAAGTCTGAAGTCTTAGTGTAAGGCTTCAACCGCCGGCCCAATAAAAGTTTTTCCAATCCAATCCAATCTCGCATCAGCGACCACGTGGGAATCGACCATGTGCACCCGCGTGTCAGTGAATCGTGCTTCCGTGTCTCGCCATGCCGGGTCAATCACCTCGCTTTGCAACGTGCTTCCGGCAGCTGCCAGCGCCACACCCTTCAGGCACCTGCCTGACCTTCCCGGCTCAGACGGTTCGCTATCGGCACGATCAACCTTTAGATAGCGCGACCCCGGCACCTTTCAAGGACACTCTCCCCCCCTCTCTCGGACGCCACGAGGGGCGAAGATGACTCGCGATCTTGGAAAGACTGTGCGTGTGTGTGTCTATGATTTCGTGGCGTGTTACTCTTGGGGGCGTTTTTTGGGTATAAAAGAAGCAGCACAAACGCTGATAATCATTCCTGTCTGAGCAGCGAATCCATGCGGTCGCTCTGCTCGTGTCCTGTATTGTAACCTCGCCCGTCGGGGCATTGTATGTTTTTTTGGCTTCGGCTCACCTCTCGCTATGAAGTAAACAGTTACGTTATCCTACTGCTCTGGACTTCTTCCCGGCTGCAACACCGGCTGGCCGCTCGCTTCATACACGCTACCCATCGTATGTTGGAGGCCACGGAGTAAGGATCGGGTGCCCCCGCCCGGTCGCAACAACTGGTTGGCAGCGGTCGGATGACAACTTCGTGACACCTGGAGCCAGCGGTGCGAGAACCCAACACCACGTACGTCAAGGCGGCTTCGACTTCGCAAGTATTCACGGCGGTCAAGGGTGAGTGCGGGACTTTTCTTCACTGAGTTTTACCAGGCTTCTGAGGATAGCTGGTAGGGCGTGTGTTTTTGTCGCGTGGGTTATTCGCGCAAAACATTTTTTGGAGCAGTGGGAAAGCAGTACTCTAGACCGGCCATGAATTTGAAGGCGTTGAAAAAACCGCAGTTGTTGGAGCTTGCAAAAGAGTTGCGCTTGGATGTTACTCGCTGTCGGGGCTGACGATGAGGAGCTGTCGGAATGCATTGAGCTGATCAATGGCAGGGAGACCGCGAAACGTCAGGCCGCCGAGGCTGAGGCTAAACGTCAGGCCGCCGAGGCAGAAGCTGAGCGCCAGCGTGAGGAGTTCGAGAGGAAGAAACGACAGCAGGAACGGGAGGAAAGAGAACGACAGCACGAGAAAAAGATGCGATGGTACGACCTCGAGCTCAGGCAAATCCGGCGGGAAAGAAGGAGGCTTGAGCTAGAGAGACTCCAACGGGAGGGTAAGGCACTAGAGCACGAGATTCAACTCTTGCGCGAAATAGCGAAGCCTGAGTTTCAATTGTTGCTTGAAAAAGACCTCGTTGTCGTGGATAGAGAAACTGGCCACGGTAACGAAAAGAGAGCAGCAGACGCTCTGGAGCGCGAGTCGGGGGCGACGGTTGCGGCCCAGCAGCGCGGCGAGGTGGCTGAGAGAGAGAGCGGAGATGTGTCTGTGTTGGTTTCGGAGATCTCGACAAAGTGTACAGGTGGTTCAAATTCGCGGGAGGCCTTAGGAACGGCTACCGGTCTGAACATGAACCACTTCGCGAGATAGCGAGGTTTCGCTGGAGTGCGTAAACCATGAGGCTACCGAAGGCAACACGAGTCCGCTGAAACGGAGGTTGTTTCTTCTTCGGACGGCGGCAGTTCAGAAGAGACCTACGTTGTGGCACAGCCTGCTGCCGAGGCAGCAAATGGTTTGCACGGCTCAGTTGGCAGTAATCACGATCTCGCCACTGAGCCAGCCGATGCTGTTCTTTCACCAGCTCAGGTAACCGAATTCGAGCGAAGACCAGCCGAGTTTGTAGAGATTCCGGCAACGCGGGATGAGCCGTCTTTTGAGACAGGGCAGCCTGGTTGTAGGGTAGTTCTGGCAGGAAGGAAGGAGAACGGAAACACGCTTCGGTCTTCGCGTGCCGAGGTTGTCGCTGAAAGCGCGAGTGGCGACGAGGTAGTGACTGTTGGGAACTGCAAGGTGTCTAATGGGCTCGTCGTGCCAGTTTCACTCCCAGCTGATGCTCCCGTCGATAGGCCATCATCGGCTGAGCTAGTTGAGGTTCCGGTGTCGCCTGTGGCTGCACCGAAGTCGGGAACCGACCAGCCTAAAGGGGAGAACGCAAACGCGTTCCGGCGTTTGCTTGCCGAACGCGTTCGTAAAAAGGCGAGCAACGAGGAGGTAGCAAAAACTTCAACGCGTAATTGTGGCACGTGTTTCAGTGCGAGCAAAGCCGTGAGCTCGCATCGCGCCGAGGGAACGCCGCCTAGAAGCAGTGCGCGCATAACGTACGAACGGGGGAAAATCCCGCTCGCTCCTCCGCGCGCTCGACCTTTGTCGAACAAGACGACCGGTGTCGTTTCACGCGGTCACAGCAGCGTTGAGAGAACGGCTGCACCTAAAGTGCGGTACCGAAGGGGAAAAGCTCGGGGCATTGACGAGAGCTCAAATCGCAGCTCTCGGCGCGAGAAATGGCCTGTTGACGCCTGACTTTCTCAAATTTCTTTCCTGAAGGCAGGTTTCGCCTTTATGATTTCGTTTTTTTTGTGTGTGTGTATGGGACATTTCCATTCACGCAAAATGTCACCTTTCAAGTTTGTGCACTTCTCTAAAGTACTGCTGGGCTAAAAATACAACTAGTGTAGTTAGTTATTAGCGTATTTTTTCGCATCTAAAAGCCTGGTAGATCTTCAGTGGGGATTTGTCTTCGCACTTGCCGGCGATGCGGTTGTGTCTTGCTGTGTTGTTCTGTTGCTTGCTGACCAATCCAGAGACGTTCTTGGGGAGCCACTTCTCGCCCAGTGATCGGCCCTGTGAAGCTCCAGCACGGTGTCGTACAGCCCAGGCCTGGAGTCGAGCGTCTGCTGAGCACTTCACTGCGAAAGCATCCCTCCGGACAACCGTTGAAGACCCTTATCCATCGGGATCTCGGACCCCCGGCGGAGAAGCTGTTACGAATCGGCCAGCAACACGTGTTTTTCTCGCATCAGCGACCACGTGGGAATCGACCATGTGCACCCGCGTGTCAGTGAATCGTGCTTCCGTGTCTCGCCATGCCGGGTCAATCACCTCGCTTTGCAACGTGCTTCCGGCAGCTGCCAGCGCCACACCCTTCAGGCACCTGCCTTGTTGACCTTCCCGGCTCAGACGGTTCGCTATCGGCACGATCAACCTTAATAGCGCGACCCCGGCACCTTTCAAGGACACTCTCCCCCCTCTCTCGGACGCCACGAGGGGCGAAGATGATCGCGATCTTGGAAGACTGTGCGTGTGTGTGTCTATGATTTCGTGGCGTGTTACTCTTGGGGCGTTTTTTTGGGTATAAAAGAAGCAGCACAAACGCTGATAATCATTCCTGTCTGAGCAGCGAATCCATGCGGTCGCTCTGCTCGTGTCCTGTATTGTAACCTCGCCCGTCGGGGCATTGTATGTTTTTTTAAAGACGATCGTCTTTCTTGGGCTCCTTAAACCCAGAAATTTTGGTCTGTCTGTATGTCTGTCCGTCTGTCTGTCTGTGACTCGATTCAGCCACCCGGCCAAAGCAAAACAATGCCTGCCCATTAGTCTTATATAGTCACAGCTAAATCTACCCGTCTATGTCCGGTGTAAGGTTCATACTTGTCAACATTGTTGAAGAAGAACAAGACATTACGCAAATATGAGACAGCAAATCAATACAGAAGTGATATTTGCAGTGTTCCTTTATAAAAAAATCAAACATGCTTGCTTTTGCGTAATTAAATACTTCATCAACTGCAGAAAAAGAATTCACTTCCCCGTCGCCTACTGTCGCCCCGGCCACTATAGCTTCTTGCGCCATTTTAAGAAATCAACCGGCAACAGTTACGCAAGGTTCCACTAGATAGGTTCCACGTCCTGCTTGCAACGCACGTGGAGTAGGGAAACGCGGTTCTATAAACGTTGAAGTAGGGCGCCTCGATTAACGCGCGTCTCCGCCGTACAACAGCGTTCGCATCGAGACACCCGGTTTGGAGCAGTGGAACGCGGGAAATTTAAAATGATTTAAGCAAACCTTTGGCCTCTTTACCTTGGGAGGAGCGCGACGCAAGAGGAACAACATGAGAGGTGAGCGGCAAAGCGAAGGGAGGCATTTACTTCGCAATAGCCGATAACGACTATCGTCTTTTGACGACATTTGCAACGAAAGGAGCAGATACGCGGCCAATTTTTTGGCTTCGGCTCACCTCTCGCTATGAAGTAAACAGTTACGTTATCCTACTGCTCTGGACTTCTTCACGGCTGCAACAGCGGCTGGCCGCTCGCTTCATACACGCTACCCATCGTATGTTGGAGGCCACGGAGAAAGGATCGGGTGCCCCCGCTCGGTAGCAACAGGCCGAACGAGCTAAGCGCAGGCTAGACATGGGTTCAAAAGACGCAGTTAGTGGTAGCTGCTCGTTCCGTTTCCTTCTAAGGCCTTTAGACTCAAAAACGCGTGTGTAAGAAGGCTCATGGTGGAGTGCGGCCTGAAGCTCTGTTCTCGGGCCATTGTGCTGATGGCAGGGGAAGAGGAGGTTCTCCAGCGTCTCGGGCTCTGGCCAGTTGGCGGATGTGGGTGATGACCGGCGGCCATATCGGTGCAAGCGGGCTGCGAGATTGCAGCAGTCTAGCCTTATGCGGAAGAGGATGGAGCGGCCGTTACTGCTGAAGCGGTTAGGCAGAACTCGCCTTGCCTGGCCGCTGACGACTGTGGGGTCCGGTTGGATCGTCTTCACATTTCGCGCCAGGATGGGTCGTGCGGCGTCGGCGGGCCTCATTAGTGCGAGCGAGGTTTCTGTGCTCCCCACTTCAGGCACGACGCACGAGAACTGGCGAGGAGAACAGCACACCAGAAATAACGATACGAACGCTGTACAGAGTGTTCTCGAATGTCAGGCAGGCCGACGCCGGGCGCTCCTCACTCACGCGGCACACGCTCACGCGAATGAAGAGTTCGCAAAAAAATACACAAGAAAATACGCAGCTTGCTTGCGCTAAGTATTATTTCTTGGTGTTTCTTGGCTACGAAGTATTCTTACTTGGTAGCCTGAACGATGCCAGGAGCTCCTCACGAGGCGTACGCTTCTTTGCGCTAGGCTAGGCTAAGTTTCCGTGTAACACTCCACGGCGGAACTGATTTCTTGGCTACGAAGTGTTATTTCTTGGTAGCCTGAATGACGCCAGGAGCTCCTCACGAGCCGCATGCTTCCGTGTGCTATGCTAGGCTACATTTCTTTGTAACGCTCCACTGCGGAACTGAAACCTTAATCAACTCTGCTTTAAAAAATCATTGCTCTTTTTCTCCGCGCAGAATGATCACCAGTGACGCTGGCAGTTCATAAGAGCACGAATCAAACCGCAATAATTTGTAATTTGCGATTGAGCGCGCTTCCTAGCCAATTATCCGAATGCAACTTGGAAATATTCGAACTTTATTTTAGCGCACAAACAAGCGGCTTTCCGTTTCCCTCCCTTGGCGTTGGCACCGTAGTGTCTGTGCAGCACACCAACCCAAACGCGCTACCACGAAGGACAACAGACAGGCTGCATTGAGCCATGAAACGGCCCCGTTTTTATCTTCCGCCAGCACAGCGCACATTTCACCGGTGAGGGCATAAAGAATAGCTCCGCCTGCACGCTCCCTCACCCCTCCACACCCTCGACGACGCAGCGGGTGAACGCATAAGCCGGCAACTGGTGATGTTCGCGTGCTTAGACGTGAATGAAGTCTGCGAAAATGTTCTGAAAGCCCATGAAGCTCTACAAAAATTATTCAGTCACGTCGGCGTTCCAAGCAGGGAAGTTGCTGTTCATCCGCGAGGTGTCATTCTGAACAACAGAGCGAAAAAAGACATGGGCGAAGGAAGCAAACAGGACGATGTCAGCGCTCGTCCTGTCTGCATTTATCACCCGCGCTCCCACAGCCCACGGACACCATCGGTAAATAAACGGTGTTCTACAACTTACGCTCTTTGTTTTTTGCCTTTTCTCCCTAGTTGTCGACTTGATACATTGGTGACAAGAATTTTTATGGTTTGAGTCACATGTGCTGGCATAAAATCTTATTCGCTGTTCAAGAAAGAGAGCATTGAACCAAGAACCAAATATAGCCATTTTCACACGGAAGCTCGAGCCTACCTGAATTAAACCACAGTATAAGATATATTTCTAGATGACTACACAGTTGGAAAACAAACGTTTACTCGTCGTTTCTAACAAAGTTGCCAAACATAAGCTGACTACAGCGCCCTCCATCACGAGAGAAAAGAAGCTGTCTGAGCGGCAGCCACTCCGAGGTGTTAGAGAATTGTCCATTTCTTGTCGGGCCTTCTCGGCAGCTTTCGTAACTGGTCGTCGGCTCACCCCGGGCCCCAGGGTTGGCCGATTCTGCCGGCCCACGGAGCAGATCGTAAGTTGGAGAAAGCCGTGTGAAAGCAATTGCGCTCGCTCCAAAGCTTCAGTATGTTCTGGGCAGGTGTTTTGAGTCGACAACAATCAAAATAAGATATCAAACACTACATTGATATGAACATGGTCCGAGGTAGCGTTTGAACACTCCCGCAAGAGAGATTTCATGCTTGCGCCATTGCGCGATGAAGAAATGGGTTGCAATTTTTTTTTAAAGAACTGAAACGCCAGTACGAGAAGCTGGTAGAAAAACGTGACATAATTTAACGTTCTCTGCGATCCTAAACTATAGATAATGCGTGTTCTGCAATAATCCCCCGAAAACAATGGTACTACTTGCAGCCGGCATTTATCTGAGAGTGCGGTTCGGCGAAAACGTACTTTTGAGAGCTTGGAGGCGAACGTTTACTCAACGTCGAAGACATGCACACTCGCGAACGCTGCAGTGCCGTCGATTTTACCTTTAGATACAGCGCCCCCCCCCCCTCCCCCAACCCCCTCTACTCAGTACCGGCAGCACGATGGAAGCGTCCGCTGGCGGAACAGCACCACGAAATACAAGGAAGGTAGCTGAATTGCTTGAATGAATTAAAATAGCGGCGAGTACGCTATTTTGACATTGCGCAACTTGGGTAAGTTCATGCACGAAGCAGCGGAGACGAAGCCATGCTGTAGAAGTCCCTGGCGCTGTCCAATTTTCAGGGGAGCTTCGGCGCTGGACAAAATAACCTTAGGACACCCGCACTCTCGCCGCTGTTTTAACAATCCGCTAAAATCACATGTTAAGTTTGCGTTGAGTGAGCTCTCACACAAACAGCGTTTATTACACGCATGCTCGTGCCTGCGAATCCCCTTGCTTTCGACAGTCGTTGGTTAAGTCACGTAAAGTCTAGGACGCTGCAACGTTAGGAGTTCTGCCACCAGATGACCTTGCAAGCGGAGGTATACCCGCGGCGCCACTAGCTGTTCCCTTAATCGAACCGAACATTTTCCTTCCTGAACCGCTGTGTGCACAACTAAAATATACCTTACACCGTGAATTAAGCCCACACTGATAGCCGAAAAATTTGACTATTAGTAGTAAAGGTTAACTGTAAAGCCTAAACTCAGTCACGAGACGTCTTCCGCTTGCCGCAGAGTAAGTGCTAATAGGGCGTCACTCCATTACATAAACGATGCTGAAGCTTGGCAACGGGCAATCCTTGTGGACTTCCGTGAAGCCCTTACAAGCATTTATGTAGCCATCCTACCACCGGAGCCAACCTGTGAGTGGGTTAAATGTATTGCATACGCGTGGACTACGAGGCGGGCACACAATCTGACCTCAGTTGCGAAGTCATTAATCCAGGGTAACATCATGTATGCCGCAGCTGCGAAGGACGCGCAGAAATCGGTGTGTGTCCCATCGGAATTCTACATTGTAAACATTACTGGAGTACTCCTGTCTCTGAGCTGGGTGGATAGTGCTGCTATCGGTCTGGCATGACCCTTCGAGGAGATGCTTGCTTCTCAATCAGATGAGCTCCCTGGTATAATTCCGGCTTCCGAGAGGCATACAAAAATTGATCGTGTCCTACACTGACTACGCCTAAATTCTGCATACACTATAGGATTTTGTCGAAGAAATCTGGACGAATTGATTATTGTGCGTGGCGCCCTATGTGAATAGAAAAACAGGCGCCCGTATTGCTGCTGCCCGGGAATCCGCAAAAATAACACCTTTTGTGACCGGGAAAAGAAACGCTTTCGAACAGGGACAAGTGCTTGTACCATGGTGTAGTCATCCTTACGTGGCACTAGCAACAAAGACTGTACTGTAACGGAATCATGACTCACGGGGTACACCAACCTATACGTCCTCCGGTCTTTTTCTCCCGTTACGACACTTTTATTTTGTTTTCTGCACGCGTATTTTAAGTGCTTTCTGCCCGCCTAACTGCTGCGATTACTAACTTATTATTCCCCTTTCTTTTCTTTTTGAGAACGACTATATTTCCGATATCTATCAGAGGTAGCAAGCTACGTTGTTAGTGGTACAAGCCTACACAATTCCAAGAAATTTTTCTATGTTCATCTTTCTCACTTTCATTGTCAAATAAAACATAGTTGAGAGGCAGTTGCAAGTATACATAAAATGTTAGTTTTGTTTTCCTCTAACGTATTCAGAATGTAGCAGAAGCACACGACTGCGACAGCTGCAAACTCCAAGTAAAGTACCATTAAACTTGCCTTTATAGCCTGTAGAACACGCATCGCGCCTGCCTCGTTTACGCTACAGGAAGTAAAGAGATGGGTGATTTAGAACCAAGCTTCATTATCCAATATGCTGGAGTGCCTGCAACCACACCGGATAAACTTTACTATTTCGTGCCTACAACGTGGCCCAGTTCTTGGGCAATTGCGCTTTCCTAGATGTTTCCATAGCGGGTAGGTTTTCACTGTGACTTTCCTTGCATATGTTCTCCAGAAGAACATACCAGCGCATTAAAAAAAAAACAGTAGTGAGATTTTACTGCACCTAAATTACAAGAAGGTAATTTTCCTTTACCTGCCATCCGATAGGATAGCGACGAGTGGACGCATCAGCCACTCGGATATTTGAAAACAGTTTAAGACGCTGGTATTCGTTGACTCTTTCGCGGTGCCCGGATAACAATTAAAGAAAGCAACTTTGCTTCTTTTCTTGGCGCTTAACCTGTATGTGGTCGACGTGCACTACAATGATCATCATGATCACTTACTACTTAATGTCCAACACTGCATCACGCTGAACTACAATGGCGACTATTCAGCACAGCTATCGCCTCACAGTTTGTTTGTAAGCGCCTTTACTTAAACTACATATCTACGTTAGTTGGTTAGGGGAGGGCGTGGTTATACAAAATCCTACATCCGCTTTTGGGCCAGGTTGGCCCTTGTATTCGCACTGATTTCTTTTGTCCTGTGTAATGTAAAGCTTGAGCAAATACATCCGAATACGTCCGAAAAGTCTAATAAACGTGCGATGATTTTTGTTGCTTTTCTCACTAAGCACACCCCCAATAAAGACGCCATATATTAACACAAGTGTCAACGCAATCCTCGCACATCCATGCAAAATAGGCTTTTCCAAGAAAAAAATTGTGGTCTCCTCATTTTAAGCTGTATTTCAGTTAAACTCTCCGCACGCCAAAGCAAAGCCTTGCTGTATTTCCCATCGAACACCAAAGAACTGAGGAAAGTACCCGTTTCTCCTAGATGGAGAGGGCACAAGTGTTAGTACGGTATGGTGAACATAATGTGGAGACAAGTAGGAAAACATTAATGGGCCGTTACCCGTGCAGATTCAAAGCATTCGTTTACAAAAGCACCCAGATCAATGCATTCAGCGCTGATAATGGGGGAGTAGATGGTAAGCCGAAATAGTTTGCTTCGTGATGATAGCATTATGCGTGCGTTATAACATGTTCTTAAAGTTATGGTGGCGGGGCGTGAAGGGATGTAGCTTGACCGGCGCCACCAAAAGGACTCATTTGCGCGGTCGTTAAACGGTAGCCATCAGACAGAACTACGTCGGTGAACATAAACGAGTGTTTCCTCAAGCGCACTAAAAAAAGTCATGGTATGACGAACTTTTGTCGTGGACCCTGACCACTTTCTCGCATGAGCTACCTGCGTCAGTATCATGGGGGGAGGCTAAAATACAGGGATAAAGAAACGAGCGACAACCGTTAAAAAAAGTATACGCCTTCATCTCTCTCTACCACAAAACCAGCGTGCACCCATAAGTGAGGAAAACGCCCTTGTATATTTTAAAGGAACACCTAATACAAAATACACGTTGCACCAAATCAATAGATTAGCTCACCGAGAACATGAATATACCACGCTTGCAAGCAGATGTTTTGACATAAGTTCTAAAATCGCGAGAACGTAAGGACAGGCGTGGTATAGCCCCTGGCTATACCGCGCAACGTAACCAGGAAGGGGTCGAAATTGCGCGGCTAATATTTTAACAGAATGCCTTCAGGAATTTATAGAAACTAAGCTGGTAGTTTTTGCAATGTCGTGTTTGAAGTTTGAAGAGCAAAAATGAAGCTAGAAACAATATCATGAGAGCACAAAAAATAGATCACGCAGCGACTGGAAATGACAAGTTTGTCCGGTTTCAGTGCAACACCCCGCCAGACAATTTTGTGACCCTTGTACATGACTGTGGCACATTTATTATGACCTTCTGCTTGCTATTGAAGTGCTAAAAAACACGAGAACGCCTGTTTTGCCTAAGGTCAGTATTTTCAAGTGTACGCAACGTCTTTCCCCGCTGCCCCCGGATGGCGCCACACGCCCACACTTGGGGCGGTTTAGCTATGCGAGGAATCGTGCGGAAGCGAGCTACGCACGAGCTGTGGTGTCGACGCCAACACGCGAACATTCACGCGGCCTAAAAAGGCCAACATGGCTTTCTTCACCAAAGCGTACCATATACATCACGGGTCCCATGAAAAAAAAAAAGATTTGCTGAGTGGTCGGGAGCAGCACAGGACGTGGGTCTTCGGGAAAGCACCAAACTGATCGGTACGTTGCAGCGGCTTCGGGACACTTCATCGAACGTGGTCTTATCGAACGCCATTTCGTCGAAGGCATTCCCCGTTTGATCGAAGCCGTTACGTCGAACGCCAGTTTATCGAATCAGCGGGGCCCGTTTCATCGAAAAGCACGCACCTGCCAGCGGGGCCTGAAACGTTTGACACCTTTTTGGCAATCTTACGGCTACTTTCAGACCATAAGATATGGTTTCATCCCTCGTCACACTTGCCCAGTTCAGAGCATCTTGTTAGGAGTCCTCAATGACAACCACACGTGGTGTCCTAACAAAGATTACACCGAAGCATGCAATAAATTGTTTTTAAAACAAAATGAGTAGTGTAAAAAATGACGCAGGATGGTGAAAGATGGAAAGATAACCCACTGAAGCATTCAATCTATCAGGTTTCGAGCCATCGCTCTTAGGAAATCTTTGACTGGCATTTGTCTGATTGAGGCAAGTGGGTATGATGCTTTCTTCTCGTACAACAACAGCTCTTGTTTTGCTTTGGCGGCTTCTGGCTTCGTAGCAAGGATTCTATTTTGTCTTCAGTCGCTTGATGTTCTTGCTGAAGGCGGCTGAGAAAACGGCTGAAAGCGGAGTGCCCACGACTTTCAAGAAGTGGCTGTGCCAGCTCTGCGCGGCAATATTTCTTGTGGCTCCCCAGCAGCTATCACAGGCTGGGCAGACCACAACTTGAAATCACGGCGGCGTCCGAATTACAAACCACGGAAGTAGCTGCGAAGCCGCGGGGGGAAGTCATCCGCTTGATTCCTTGATTGGCCTACAGCACTTCAACACTGGTGCTGTCTGGAACATGGTTGTGTTCTTTGAAGAATTTCTAATCGTGTGCTCCTAGATCCAGGTCATAGAGAGTTACCACGCGTCCCCTGCAAGGACCGTAACGCTCCCACTTTCGGTAAAAGTTCCGCAGAACTTTCTTGTCGGAAACGTGCGCTTGGCTATCTAAGCAGAGCTACGGTTTTCCACGGCTTGTCGTAGTGAATTCCACTGCGTGTATGCCAAGATTTCGGGGTAAACTATCTGCTATGTATACCACCAAACATGTGAAAAGTGGCCAATCACACGACATCAGCGAAACGTCCCCACGCCGCAACAAATACTATCTGTCATGACAAGCATGCGCACATCGGGGCAACGGGAAAGCATGCCTGGCAGAACGGTACATAAGCCTAGTAGAGTCTTATCTATTAAGCGTTGCCATGTCGCTGGCCGCAAGCTTGCAGAAACACGTTCACTGTGCTATTATATCTCTCTTTTATGGGACAAAATAAATGTTCGATGAAACGGCGGTCGATGAAACGGCTTCTACAAAACGGCGTTCGATGAAACGGCGTTCGATGAAGTGTCCGGAACCAGTTGCAGCGTTGTATTCGCGAGCTTCCTTACCGCTACACAGGGTGGTGTGACGATAATTGAAACACTTTAAAAAAATTCCTGAGCGAACCTCCGCTCTGTTCGCGCTGAAACTTCAAAAGAAGGTCGCATTTAGTCGTGTATTTTGTTTGACACCGTGAACAACGACGGCACTTACCTGTTTAGTCTGAAAATAAATGAAAACGATTTTCGCCTATGGGAAAATGGCGGTCTAGTTGGACGTTCGAGCCAGCCAAAGCTGATCTTGGAACGACGGCGCCACCTGGTGTATGAAGACGATCAACAAATCTCAACAACAGACGACGAACAAATTAACAAATAGTGTAGCAGACGACCAACAAATCTCTTTTGTCCCTGGTTTGCGATGATAACAAATACTGGCATAACAGCTGATACCATTCATAATAAAATATTCCCACGGTTGATCGTTGCCAATAAATGTTGGATTTGTTTCATCGCCTGCTTTCACATTTTCTGATCGTTCGCTAGCTTTACTGGGTTATCCGGTTCTAAGCAATCAGCCTTGCGATTCTTGCTTTGTCCTTGTTTGGTTATTCTCGTTTTATTTGTGAAGTTTTTTGTGCGTGTTTGTATGTGCCTGTCTGTCTGTCTGTCATCGGGAAGCCTGGAGATGACAGCTTTTTCTGCGACTGAAAAGGCAGCTGCGGTGTGTTGCCTGGTAACGACGAAGTCGTCCATCGAGTACGCACCCTCTTCAAGAAAATATTCAACAAGTGACCCCCGAGATACCCTTCTGTGCTTCGGTGGAGAGGGTCATTTGAAGAGAAGGGATACTTACAACGAAAAGGGCAGAAAGAAAAAGGGTGCCGGCGTTCGGTTCTTGCTGAGGCCATAGTAGCAGCTTTCGAAGCCAAACCGCGCTTATCATCCTGGTCTGCGGGGCTTATGTTCGGCACGTCGGCGTCAACCGTCAGTCGTGCCTTGAAGGCAAGGCTTCAGGCCTTATCAGTTGCAGATCTACCAGAGACGGACGGACGACGAAAAGAGGCGTCGTTTGAGCTTTTGCCGTTTCGAGCTGAGTCGAATCGCGGCAGACCCTGGGCACCTGTAGATTCTTGTATTTAGCGATGAGGCAGCCTTTCATTTAGACGGGCGTGTGAACAGCCAATGTACGCGTTTTTGGTCAAAAACAAATCCTAATTTTGTGACCACAGGAGCAGTGAATTCCCCCGGCGTCATTGTCTGGTTCGGGCCCTTTTTTTCGACGGCACTGACACAGCCGAATCGTACCTAAACCTCCCCGAAGAAGAACTTTTGCCCAAACTAGTGCAGTACCATATGCAGAAAGAGGTCCGCCGTTGGCTTGACGCCAGCTTTCCTAACCGCTGGATGGGGCGTGGTTCGGCCTCGATGCCCTGATCACCACGCTGTCCCGACCTCACCCCTTGCGACTTTTCTAAAGATTATAGTCTTTCTTGGGCTACTTAAACACAGAAATTTCGGTATCTCTGTCTGTATACTTGTGACTTGATTCAGCCACCCCGCCAAAGTGAAACAGAAGCTGCTCAATAGTCTTATATACCAACAGCCAAACCTGCACGTCTAAGTCTGGTGGCAATGTTCATACTTGTGGATATTTGTGAACAAAAACAAGACATTGCGCAAATATAAAGCAGAAAAACAATACATAAGTGATATTTGCGTGTTCGGTTAATAAATTTATTTATGCTTGGTTTTTGCGATTGCAAATGACATACTACATATACTACAGAAAACCGCCACCTGCTGTTGCCAGCGTTATTATAGCTCCGGGCATCATTTAAGAAATCAAACAGCAACAGCAACGAAATGTCCACTAGATAGGTTCCACATTCTGCTTGTAACGCACGTGGAGTAGGACATCGTGGTTCTATAACGTTGAAGTAGGGCGCCTTTATTCACATGCGCCTCCGCCGTACAGCAGCGCTGGCATCGAGTGACGCGGCCTGGAACAGTGGGACGCGGTAAATTTAAATTGACTTGAGCAAACCTCTATCATGTTTACCTTGGCAAGAGCGCGACGGAAGAGGAACAGCATTAGAGATGAGCAAGAAAGCGAAGGGAGGCATTTACTTGGCAAATCTCGACCAAAGTAAGACTATCTTCTTCGTCGACATTTGCAACGGAAGGAGCAGATACGCAACCCAATTTTTTGTTCGGAGTTACGTTAAATCCCTGGTGTACCGTATAGGCCCAGACGCATCTAGGCCGCCTTCCCCACCATCGACTACAAAATGAGAAAAGCAGTCTTTCACGCTTATGTTGATGGGCTGCAGAAAAGTGCATCAACGCAGACGGCGGTCACTTCGAAAAAGGAGGACTTGTTTACTTTAACGACTGCGTGAACCGCTGAAAGAAGAACATCCCCATTTTTTACTAAGAGAGGCCCTAACAAGGACCTTTTTTCCGTGAAGTGCCGGTGAAAAGGTCCTTGTTAGGCGCAAACAAATGCTGCTTAGCGAAATCATCTGAACTTGTTCGCCCCCCAGTGTCTTCTGTCCCATTCTTAACGTAGGAAAATATAAAGAAAGACCAGCGTAACTGAAAAATTATAATTGAAACACTGGTCTACACATTTTTCATGCGATGTGAAAGCAGGTGAGGAAACAAATCCAACGATTATTGGAAACGGTCAACCATGGAAATATTTTGAAATATAAGGTTTGACGAAATCTCGTCTGGTCGGGTAAAAGATTCATATTTGAAGAAAATGGTCATCGCCGACCAAAGGTTTATTTTAAAAAAAAGGTAAAAAAGACGTTTCGGCTTCCATACTGGAGCCTTGTTCACGGAGCGGAAAGGCGCGAAGCTCGAAGCTTTTAACAAGAGCGTCGAAGTAGTCTCCCCAGGCATCTTGCATACGTAGATGGGAGATTTCCTGCATTGTGGTTCAGGGTTTTTTCTGTAGTTTTAATCATCATGAATTCGAGATACCGGCTTGACAGCCATTTCCCAACGCGCCAAGAACCTCTGCTCATGGCCGGAAGAGGGCTCACCAAGCGCGCAGAGAACTCGGCAATTGCGGCTACCTCAAGCACTTCGTGGACTCCGTGCTACGATGGTCATCACACCCATCAGAACCCGCGGGTCCTCCTTGCCGAAGCCGAGCGGCGATCCCTTAAGTGTCGGGCGTAAGCAAGTCTTTAGCTAGGGTTCTGCGCTCGTACGATGTGCACGTCGCTCACGTCCCCGCACGCAAGCTGAGGCAGGAGCTGGTGGCTGTCAAGGACGGAATCAAGAAAGAGAAGTTCCCTGGGGTGGTGTGCAAAATTCTCTGCGCAGACTGCGACTATTGCTACATTGGCGAGAGCGGCAACTTCGAAAGAACATTGCGGAACTCAAGAACGACGTAAACAACATGAAGATTGCGTCGAATGTGCTTGCGGAACAAGTGCAAGCCACGACACAAAATAGGCTGGGACGAAGCGTCAGTTATCGCTAGAGAAAGGAAATGGCTGTCACGCCGATATCTTGAGCCCCTGGTGATTAAAGCTGCAGAAAAAACCCTGAACCACAATGCAGGCAATCTTCCGCCTACGTTTGCAAGATGCTTGGGGAGATTAATTGGATACACTTCTTGGAAGCTTCCAGCTTCGCGCGTTTCTGCTCAGTGAACAAGGCTTGCGTATGGAAGCAGAAACGTCTTTTTTACCTTTTAAAAAAGCCTTTGGTCATTATCACCAGTTTCTTCAACTATGAATGGGAATATTTTATTATGATTGGCATCAGCTGTAATGCAAGTATTTTTGATCAGCGTAAACTAGGTACGAAAGACATTTTTTGATCGTCTGCAACAGCATTTGGGTCCTTCCTACCATGAATTCCAAACGTGCGTTTCACTCTGCTTACCCCAGATGGCGCCGTCGTTCCAAGATCAGTTTGCGCACGCCCAAATCGGCTGCCATTTTCCCATAGGAGAAAATCATTTTTGTTTATTTTCAAAATACACCGGTAATTACCGCCCATTTGCCTGATTTAAAACAAAATAGACCACAAAATGCGACCTTCAGGTGATGTTTGAGCGAGAAGAAAGCGGCGGTTCGCTCAGGAAAAAATTAGCAGTGGCTTAGCTCGGCTATGCCAGGATACACGTAGCGTGAGCTAAGGCTCAGCAATCCAATGCAATCCAATGCAATCCAGTGCAATCCAGTCCAGTCTAGTCCAGTCCAGTCCAGTCCAGTCTAATCCTTTCCAATCCAATCCAATCAAAGCCCGTCCAGTCCACTCCAGTCCATTCCAGTCCTATCACTGCTCTTCGCGCATGCGCAGCACGGCTCTCCAGGAGCCACGCGAAACGGCTGTCAAGCGCCTCCGTCACAACGTCAGACTTAGCTACTGCACAACGGAGGCGCGCAGCTGGGTACGTGCCGGCGCCAGAGCGTCACCCGCGGCTATGACGTCACCCCTCTGGAATGCGCAGACCGGCGAATGTGCAGACCTAGTTCTCTACACGCCCATTCTCCAATTGAAATCCAATCCAATTCAATCCAATTTAATCCAATGCAATCCAATCAAATCCAATTGAAATCCAATTTAATCAAATCCCATCAAAATCCCATCCAATCCAATCCAATGCTCCTCGCGCTTGCGCAGCACGGCCCTTCAAGGTCCACGCGAAACTGCTCAACCTCGGCAAGTGTAGCTTACGCTACAAAAAGTTTACAGTGTTCCAGTTATCGTCGTACCACCCTGTATAGTTGTACCTTAGCAGACGTTGTGCCCATTGTGCTACCTGCAAAAGGCACCTTCCTGTCCCTTTAGTTGAAAGCAATGGCACCAAAGCTTGGTGGTCACTGAGCAACGTGAAGTGGCGTCCCCGCATGTCACATGCCACCACTCGCACGCCTCTTTAAAGATACACAGATGGTCAAAATTAATCCGGAGCCATCCACTACGCCGCGCCTTACAGCCCAGGTGTAGATTCGGCGCAACCGTACCCCCTCTCCCATCCCCCCCCCTCCTAATAATTTTTTTTTTGCTTAAAGTGTAGCCCGAAGTTTTATTTTTTTGGAAAGAATGCTGTAGTTTGTAGGGCTGTTATTTTTTCGAATGGAGAACGACGCAATGACGGCTGAAAAGAAACAAAGAAGGGCGCAAACATGACCGAGTCGTCTGGGTAGCGAAGAGATTAGAACGTTTGTTGCAAAACAGCGTCCGTGCGCGTAAGTTTCCCTCGTGTAACTGGAGACCCCTCTGTCACCTCTTGAAACACCGACAAGAGAGGATGGCCGCAGCAGAACCCATCCGCAGATATTTTAGCTACCGTCTTTAAAGCATCCCGACTTGGAACTGTCTAGCAGCGCCACGTCGAGTGGCGGAAACACTGACGCTTTTTTTCGATAAACACAGCTGCTACGAGTAAAACCCATATCCTATCAATAGCAGGACAAGCGCTTGAAACGCCGATAGCCAAGGGGCCGCAAACAAGGAAGCCCTGTTTTGTCAGTGCGGCACTATCCGGCCTACAATGAGGGCTGCTGCTATGCCACGGAGTATTTTGGGTGAGCGGATCATTTTTCAAGTCTAGTTTTTGGCTGAAATATCACCACTGATTGTCTTTCAGCCTTCAAATCGCTGTCAGGCGAAACCGCGGCTCGTAAAGAAGTACCACTAAACTTGTTTCTGTGGGCAGTGTGACAACACGCGCCGACGTAAAGTTTGTTAACACAACGAGTAATTTTACTATTTATAACGTCATATGCACCGGCCGTAATAAACAAATTTCCGCCAATAATCCAATGAGATTTATGTCTCCCTTGTTGCGGCCACGCTGCTTATAGCTACCCTTTTCTGTAAGTCGACAGTCGTGATGGGCGTCGACATTGTAGTGTGGTATAGCCGTGTCGTGCGACCGTGTGGCGAAGTTTTATCAGTCACGTAGTTCAGTTCAGGAGCTTATGTTACGCACGTTCATGATAGATCCCAAGAATCCCGCGTTAGACATGTGCAAAGAGCACTATTTCCGTATTTTGTGTTTCTTTATCGTGTAGAAGCGTGGTGCCATAAATGATGTTGTGTCATCTGCTTCTGCAGCTCTTGCAATGTATGGTTCTGCAGTATCATGAGTTGGCAACTATGTCTTGCGAGCTGAGATTACTTCCACCAATGAAGTGTTTTCTAACTGGCAATAGCCAACTGGACCTGAATTGATACCCACGATTACAATTGCTATTGTGCATATCCGAATATCCGATGTAGCACAATATCCTTATCCGTGTAAGAGAATATCCTTGTAAGAGAAGGTTGCCATACTAAAATTTGTTAACTTTCCGTCCGCGTCACCTAACTAGAATGAGCGAGCTGCGCTCACTCTTCCCCGGGTGGAGCGGTGTTAATGAGTTCGATTTTTCGGGAACTGGCAGTGTTTAATACGGGCAGGTCGCGTTTAACTGCAATGATCGGACGTGACCATTACTGTAGAAGAGCGTCCATAGAGGTCAAGGGAGGGAGCCGTCATCGATAAAAAGACATATTTTTATTATTTGCGTAAAGCCATGACATGAGCAGCCATCTTGAAGCCACGCCCAGTCGTGTTCTTCGCGTATGCGTATGTTGAGCTCGGTTCTCTTTTCGTACCTACGGGTCAAAAACAGCGCCTACCGGAGTATAAAGGTCTCACCAATGACAGTCTGGACTCTGATTACTGAGTCGGAGGTGCGGGAGGCTCTTCTCCAACCCAGACCCGGCTCGGTACCGGGGCCGAACTGTGTCACTAATAAAATGCTTCGCAACCTTGACGATAGTTCAATTTCGGCCCTTACAGCATATTGTAATCATTGCTCGAAGCAGGGAACATTACCTCGGGATTGCAAGCACGCTAAAATCATCGTAATCCCCAAGCTGGGAAAGCTACTTTCCATCGAACAACTCCGGCCCATTTCCTTCACCTCCTGTTAGGGAAAAGTCCTCGAACACGTCATCCTCACGCGTCTCAGCAATCATCTCACTTCCACAGACGCGCTTCCGCATTGTATGATTGGCTTTCGTCCCGCCTTATCCCCACAGGACGTCCTCTTTTAGCTATCCCGCGAAATGATAACTCCCCCCAGTATGCTCGATTCGGCTGCCATCCTGTCCTTGGATCTCACTAAGGCTTTGGATACAGTTTCACACACCGCCATTCTGCGTGGATTAGAATCTGTAAACCCGGGACAGCGCACATACAACTGCGTTCGCAGCTTTCTCACGGCGAGCACAGCATTCCTCCAAATCGGACACATCACATCAGACACCTTGAATTTGCCATCGATAGGTACGGCGCAAGGGGCTGTGTTATCACCCATGCTCTTTAATCTGGCCTTGCTAATTATCGCCAAAGAATTACAGAAAGTTCCCCGTCTGCGCTTCAGTATGTACGCCGATGACATCAGTCTCGGGGTGACAGGTGGCAGTGATGCGTACATTGAAGAGACCTTACAAAATGGTGAAAATATTGTAGGTAAACAAGCAAAGTTAGCAGGCCTTACATGCTCTCCTTACAAGTACGAGCTGCTCGTTTTGCCACCCAAAAGAGCAGCCCGCACAACGTCAGACATCTCTATCTCTATTAGTGGTTATTCAGTCCCGGAAGCTCAAACACTAAAAGTTCTCGGGCTCCTTATACAACAGAATCGAACCAATACACAATTCGTCACCCAGTTAACTAAGCATGTTGTCCAAACAATCTCATTAAAAAGGATTGCCAACCGCCGGCGTGGGCTGTGCGAGAGTGAGAGATCGCGACTCATTCAGGCCTTCGTGATCAGCAGAATAACATACTCGCTCCCGTACCTTCATGCCAGTGCTGCTGAGTTTCCAAAAATCAATTGCCTTGTCAGAAAAGCCTACAAAGTGGCACTTTAGATACCTATGTACTCTTTCACTCCAAGAGTAAACCGTCTGGGTGTCCATAATAATGCCGAGGAGCTTGTGGAGGCGCACTTGACCGGACAAATAGCCCGCCTATCCACTACCTGAATCAGTCTGCACATCCTAGACCAACTCGGGATTCGTGCCCCTACTTTGCCCGCGCATAAATCCCCCATTTCTCGCGCTATTCACGCTCGACTTGTCGTCCATCCTGTACCACGCAAAATGCACCCTGTGTATCATGCGGGTCGCAGAATGCAACGAGCACAGGTTCTTCAGCGACGCTTACCCGTAAGACCAGATATTTTACACGTGGACGCGGCAGAATACCGTCACCACGATGCTTATGCTCTAGCCATCGTGAATCGGCCGGACGACCCCCCGTTATGCTCCTTGACAGTTCGCACCCCTTGTCCTGCCACGGCGGAGGAGGCGGCAATTGCGCTCAGCCTGTCACAAAGGCTGACCCCCATGATCGTAATCTCTGATTCAAACACGGCTGTTCAAAATTTCGTCCGTGGTCTCATTTCGCCACTGGCACTCAAAATTATCGCTCAAAATCCGCCAACTTCCCCGGTAGAACTGCTATGGACCCCCGGCGCACTCGGGAATCGGGGGGGAACGAGGTGGCCCATGACGTGGCTCGAGGATTCACAATCTGAGCGGGAGGCAGCCTTGTTCCTTACCACGGAGCCCGATCCGCAAGAGACTGCCTAATTGTGTATCATGACATACGCACACATTATCGCCTCGTCCGCCGAAAATACCCCCCGGCGCATCCCCAGCTCAGCAATGACGAAGCGCGCACCTGGCAACTTCTTCAGGTACATTCCTTTCCCTGCAGGGCGGTGCTCTATCACATCCACCCTTCCCTCTAACCCCCACCTCTTTGCCCAGAATGTGCCCAGCGCGCCACACTTGCCCACTCTATGTGGGCATGTCCTTCCAATCCCTTCCCATTAATCACCCGTGACGAGCAATGGGAGAGTGTGCTGGGTAAGCTGCGACCCGGGCGTTCAGATCGCCTTGGTGGAACGAGCTGCCATTGTCGCCGTCGACCTCCAACCGATGGCCACCACGCTTCCCTAACCGCAGTCGCTCAATAAAAGTTTCTCTCTCTCTCTCTCTCTCTCTCTCTCTCTCTCTCGTCTTCATCAAAAGTTCCTACTAATACAAACTTTAAAATATGTTAGCGAAATAAAAAAATTCCCTCGCACTTCCCCGAGGGGGAGAGTGTGTAAGTGCGAATGCACGGTTGTTGATTGCGCGATTACGGTGGATATCGTGATCTTAATGAGTAGTCGAGAGATTATACACCGCACACCAACTGTAATGTTCGCGAAAGAGAGATCACACACACACCACACAACTACAAAGAAAGAAAGATTCATTTATTCACAGACACCTATTTGTGTTGTCGTTGTACTTGATTGCTAGAGCGGATCTCAGCTTTAAAATTTCGTGTCAGTACTCCTTTAAGCGGGTGCATTAGCCCTTCTCACGCCCGATTCCTGGCCAATCCCCCACGTGGGTATGTGCCATGCACAGACACCTATTTGTGTTGTCGGTGTACTTGATTGCTAGAGCGGATCTCAGCTTTGAAATTTCGTGTCACTACACCTTTGGCCAATCCCCCACGTGGGTATGTGCCATGTCAGCGGCCTGGCAGCGCGCGCCCATCTCCCCCCGTCGCCAAGGAAGACGAGGAGATTCCTGGCCAATCCCCCACGTGGGTATGTGCCATGTCAGCGGCCAGGCAGCGCGCGCCCATCTCCCCCCGTTGCCAAGGAAGACGAGGAGCGCGCGCACCCGCAGCTGTTGCTATGCGGACGGCAGCGGACGCTTCAGGCTCGCTTAAGAAGTGCATTCGCACTTAAAAACGCATTTTGCGGTGATGTGCTCATTGTTTGATATGCAACATAATTGGAGTACAAAATATTTGGTTCCACATCACGTAGCCGGCTGAACAGTATAAACTAAGTCGTAGAAAAAACCGCTTCTGTTCAAAGTGGCTCCCCCAAAATTAGCAGACTGGGTCAATACATTAATACATCAATGGAGATGGTTAAGAGACACGCAGGAACCCTCAAATGTAAAGTGGAAAGGTGACACAACACACGAAGACGCGATTTGGTTTGCCTATCCCGGACTGGCCGCGCTATAACTGCGGGTCCAAAATACGAGGATAACATTTGGCGTAGAACTAGCAAGGCAGCGAAGAAATAAAAGATTGATTGTAGGGTTTAACGTGACTACGCAACCCAGGCGATAAGGCGAGCCGCAGTGGTGAGCTCCGGATTAGTTTTGACCACCTGGGGATTTTTAACGGGCGCTCAAATCTCGTACACACAGGCGTTTTAAGTGCGAATGCACTTTATAAGCGACCCTGAATTCCGTTGACCGCCGTCCGTCCACATAGCAACAACTGCGGGTGCGCGCGCTCCTCGTCTTCCTTGGCAACGGGGGGAGATGGGCGACATGGCACATACCTACGTGGGGGATGGGCCAGGAATCTCCCCGTCTTCCTTGGCAACGGGGGGAGATGGGCGCGTGCTGCCTGGCCGCTGACATGGCACATACCCACGTGGGGGATTGGCCAGGAATCGGGCGTGAGAAGGGCTAATGCACCCGCTTAAAGGAGTACTGACACGAAATTTCAAAGCTGAGATCCGCTCTAGCAATCAAGTACAACGACAACACAAATAGGTGTCTGTGCATGGCACATACCCACGTGGGGGATTGGCCAGGAATCGGGCGTGAGAAAGGCTAATGCACCCGCTTAAAGGAGTACTGACACGAAATTTCAAAGCTGAGATCCGCTCTAGCAATCAAGTACAACGACAACACAAATAGGTGTCTGTGAATAAATGCATCTTTCTTTCTTTTTAGTTGTGTGTGTGTGTGTGTGAGATCTCTCTTTCGCGAACATTACCGAACCCCGCAAATTCAACTCCTGCATTCGCACTTTCACATTCTTCCCCTCGGGGAAATGCGGGGAAATTTTTTGCTTCTCGCTTACATCAGAAAAGCGGCTGCCGCTGCTGGGAATCGAACCGAAAAATAAGTAAAACGTTTAAAATAATAAAAACTGTTCTACTTTTGTCACTAAAAATCACTGTATATACCCAATTCGTACGGCTGGTTGTTACTCGTGGGCCGAAACTTGCCACCTTACAGAACCTTCAATGCAATCTAAAGTCAGCCCAGCGAGTCAATGAACAATTGTAATGCGAGTAATGCTTAGGGAATGGAAACAAACGCCTTAAATTTTAAAATGAACTCGTTTTGAATATATGATAGCTCACTTTAGGAGAAAAGTGGGAATGACGGCGGAAATGTTGTGCGCTGAATTGACAGCGGCTGGACCATCTGTTGAACCTAGTCGCTTATGAACAGTACAGCTGGAAGTACGGAAAACCGTCAAATTAGTGAAGGAATGAAATAAGAAAATTGGGGACAAGAAATAGATTCTGCCATCCTGAGACAGAAGTGGTTGGAGTTCTGCGTGAGATGTCTTCATATTGCAGGAAACATCAATAGACATATGACGATGATCTGAGGACTTTGTGAGTGACGGAGACTATAATTTTCAATATGATGCTGGATATCATGATAGCTGTACTGGTGCTAGTGCGGTAATAAAAGCAGTGGAATTCCTTTTCGCCGTAAATCTACAACCTTTCTGCGTATCTGAACTCAATTAATTTCGGTTTAGGCTCAACTAGTCAACCACGCCATATACTCACGAAAAGGCAAATAGTTTGCCAAGTCATAACCCTCCCATAAAGATGACGACGGTAGATCCACATTAGAATTTAAACTTGTGCTGGTTATTATGATTTTTTAAAAGAAAGTTACAACTCGTCAGAGAGGACTTGTACAAGAGCAGCCGAGTACTTGCGAAAATATTTGCGTGTTTCTCTCCCCATACCGCATGTCGCACTCTCACTTTCTTTCAGGGTTGGTCCAAGATTTCGTTCATTTTGACTATGAATAAATTTTGTGGAGGAAAATACCAGATCCCGGAGAAATCGTACCTTCGACTAGGTTTAGCGGTATAAGGCACGCAACTGAAACCAATGACGTCGCCTATTTTGTATTTCGCAAGTGTTTATACGTAGAACATTCGTATTACGGTAGGCGGATGGTTTGTTCGGGAACTGGAACGCGTCTCTGAGATGTACGTCACGGAACCGCCTCCAGGTCAGCTATATTACATTTAGCGAAACCAAAATCCGACCATTTTTAGAAGTGTTCCCTCTGATGCCGGTGAGTATTAAGCTGAAAGAGGGGCTTCTGGGCCCAAAGAAACTACCAGTGCCAGTGTGTTTGCGTGGCCGCGTATCATGGTTTCTGTCGATACTCAAACGAGCGTTAAATTCGAGACCAATACTATGGGGGTGGAGTAAGCAAGACATATTCTGCTATCAAAATACATCACGCCAAAGTTGTCCATCTACAGCCTTTGGGTTTGTTCTTATGTCGTGCATATTGTATTTAGCCACACATATGTGGCTTACAAAATTAACTCTATCTTGACTGGGTTAGTTTATGAATTATCTACCGCACGCTAGGTCCCGTGGCATACATTTCAAGGTTTTCTTTTCTTTTTCAAGGCTGGAGCACCGTGATTCTACTATTGCCTGCCTTTCAGCCGAGCTACTCTTCGGGTAAGTGCTGCGAAGGTTGAAGCAGGACCTTAGTATTTTAATTATTTATTTACACATCCTGAAAATCCGTCGGCGATTTTTATGTAAGGGCATGAACATAAAGTTAGATATAAGTACGCAATAAAGACACATAGATAGCAATAAAAAAGAAAGAATAAAACTTACGAGTCAACAAAAAGTTGCAAGTGGAAAACGAAGGCACCTACTAGAATAACGGTTAGGACACTGGCATGTGCGTTATGTAATACAACATTAATAGACAAAAGTACAACATGGCTAAGTATTCCAAGTAAGTGGGGACTTTTACGAGTAATAAGCAAACATAATAAAGAATATTCAGGTATCTGCGCTTGTCTAGAATTTAATAATCAATATTGCTTAAGCACACCTATACGCAGAAGAATGGAATATGGTAACATACATAGCTGTGTACAGCCTACGCACAAACACCAAGATGAGAATCAAAATCAACAAAATGTTTATGCTTGCATAGTACAAAGTTCATTTTCGAGCAGTGTTAAAACTTTGCTAATCTTGTAGTGGGTGAAATGTTCGGAATTCGGGTGATAGACCGGATTCCACACACATCCGTATAACTGACTCAAGGGAAACTTGATTGATCGATCGTTGAGTTTAATGCGCCAACGCAACGCTGGCAATGAGGCGAGCCGTAGTGGAGGGCTTAATTTTGACTACCTGGGCTTCTTTGACGTGCGCCGAAATTTCGTACATACGGGCGTTTTTGCTTTTCGCCTCCATCGGAAAAGCGGCCACACCGGCTGGGAATTGAACCGCGTGTTTCTTATTGCCAGGAACTGTGATCTGGTTTGAAATTGGCGCCCGCGTGCGGGTCCCAGCATGTGGAAAAATAGCGGGAATCTCGGCGTGATGGCACGCGGAGGAGACAGACGAAGACGAGAAAGAAGAAGGAAGATTCTCGGTCGCCATGTTAAAGCTTGTTTTGCCCTGTACTTACTGTAAATACAGTTTGCTTTTTTTGCTTTCCGTTCGCCTTTGAGATTCTTCAACAACTGGTGCCGAAAGACCGGGAGCTGTGGAACGCCCTACAGTGAAAGAGACAGCGGAAAAGCTTCGGGTGTCCACCAGGAGGGGAGCGGTGCGACCGGTGTTCGGAAGCAAGGATGAACCGACTGAAGGAGAAGCGTACTGCTCGGCGGCAACAGAATACTCGCCTCATCAATGAAGCAAAAGCTGTCTTGGATACGGCGGACATCGGCGAGCTGGCGTCGTTGCGTGAAAGACTGAAGGCCAACAACGACAAATTGGAAAGGCTGAATGTTTTGTTCGAAGAGCACCTCAAGGACGAAGAGGTCGCAGCGGAAATGGAGGCTGTACTGAAGTACGAAGACGCGGCTAAAGGTATGCTCGCTCAATTAAGTCAAGAGAAGCAATGCTTCAATCAAGCCACGTGTCACCTATCCCAAGGAACCCGTCACATACGAGGGTGGATCAACGCGAGGAACTAGCGCGAGGCAGTTCCGTCAAGCTTCCGACACTCAAACTGCAGTCCTTCGACGGGGAGATATGCCAGTAGCCTAGTTTCTGGGAGCATTATCAGGCGTCGGTTCATACCAACGACTGTCTAACTAAGGGAGAAAAGTTCCAGTACCTACGTACGCTTTCTCAACGGCAAGGCAGCTGCGTCTATCGGCGGGCCTTCAAGCGACGAGTGAATGCTACGATGATGCCGTCGACATTCTTAAAAGGCGCTTTGGTGACACTCGACGCATCGTTCAACAGCATCTGGCTCGCTTGAGGTCTCTGCCCTCGGTGCAAGCATCGGACGACGTGAAGGGGTTGAGCAAGCTTATGGACTACGTGCACTGCCACATGAGGGGACTTAAAGCCCTGAACATCAGTTCGGCTACCTATGCGACCATGCTGACGGACATCATACTGCAAGCTTTACCAAGCGACGTCGTCGTTGGCTATCATCGACTGGTGGCGACTTCTAAGACCTCATCCACGTCGCGCACCGAACAGCAAGACGAAGGCGGGCGGGTCGCTATCCCCGACAACTTTGCGAAACAGGCACGGCAGAGCGTGAGCTGCAAGGTCTTCTTGAATATCTGCTTGTAGAGGTAGAGAGTCGAGAGCGAAGTGGGTTGGCTGATCGCCAAGATAAAAGAAGTACTCGCAGTGGATTTGACCGCAAACAATTGGCGCACCTACCAACTGCAGCCGTACTGCATACTGTGGCTCCACAGGAAAAGAAGACCTGCTTCTTTTGCTGCTCTCCGAAGCATTCTACCGAGAACTGTGATGTAACTATCTCGAAAGAAGAAAAGTTGAAGAAGCTCGCCAAAGACAACCGATGCTTTCGGTGCACTATGCGTGAGCATCGTTCAAAGGATTGTCGCCGGAAAGTAAAGTGCAGCAAGTGTCAAGGGCGGCATGTTTCATCTATGTGCGATCCAACGTGGCAACCCAAGAAAGCTGAAATCACAAAGAGTGTGAACGCTAACAGCCTTCACACAAGCACGTGTTCATACTTGACTAACGAGGTACTTCTGCAGACGTTCCGGACTTGGGTTGTCGGAAGTCAGCGTTGCGCGTACATTCGTGCAATAGCAGACGGTGGAAGCCAGACAACGTTTATTCGGGAGGATATTTCCAAGACCCTATGCCTGAAAGAGCTTGGAAGTACGAGTCTCCAGTTGAATACGTTCGGACAGGCGGCTACGACTTCACAGCGTCGGCGCCTCGTGGAAGTACGTCTTCGCAGTCAGTACGACGGTACGGAGCATCTTATACAAGCCGTTGAAGTCCCATTCATTTGCCAAGATGTTGTCCAAGTGCCGGCTGAACATGACTTCGTGAAGACACTGGAAGACAGTGGTCACAACATCGCCGACAACTTTATATACCGGGCATGGCAGCCGTACCTGGTATTGGCTGCTTGTGGGCTGTGATCACCTCTGGCAGCTGATGACTGGAGAGATAAAGCGCTACTCTGGTAACGAGGCATGGTGGCTCTTGACTCCGTCTTCGGATGATGTTTCAAGGACCTCTCTCATTGAGTACATCAGTTAACTTGACGATGAACACCTGCGTTCTACGAGTGAGTGCGACAGCGGAACCAGCAGACAGCATCATTGCAGAAGTTCTGGGAAGCTTGAGAGCATAGGTATTGTGGACCAGGACAATACTATAAATGAGGCCTCGGACGTTCTCTGTGAGTTCAAGCGTAACGTCAAGTTTAAGGAGGGGCCACTACGAGGTTGCACTCCCATGGAAAGATACTGGTGGTCGCTTGGACGACAATAAGACGCAAGCTATGAAGAGACTTCTGGCTCTCGGGACGAAATTGCGGCGCCATCCCGAATTCGGGCAGCAATACGACTCCACCATTCGGTCCTACATGACTTTGGGACACGCAGAGCGGGTAAAGGAAATCGGTCCGTCATCCTTTCCGGTGTATTACATGCCGCATCATGCAGTGATTCGCAGCTGAGTCCACGACTACCAAGGTCCGAGTGGTTTTCGACGCATCGTCACATGGGCCGGAGTACACGTCCCTCAATGAACACTTGGAAAAAGGCCCAGGCTTCTGGCAGACTTGGCCACACTGTTGATAAAATTTCGGTTGCATCCCATCGCTCTGACCGCAGATATTGAAAGGCGTTCCTGCAAATCTGCATTCGAGAGCAAGGACAGAGATGCCCCTGCGGTTTCTGTGGTTCAAACAAGTTCCCTCGGACGAGAATCCTAAACCTGAAGTGGAAGAATGGAGGATGACAAGAGTACCGTTTGGTACCACAGCAAGCCCATTTTTGGCTGAACGCCACCTACAACATCACCTGAGACTTGTCAGGGGTTCCTTTCGGGACACGGCTGCCCTACTCGCAAAGTCGTTTTACGTGACGACTTGCTCGTGGGAGCCGACACCGACCAAGAGGCGCAACGTGTTTTTCACGGAAGCTAACGCTATACTAGAGTCAGCAGGTATGCGTCTTAGGAAGTGGACCTCTAACTCGACACACCTACAGCAGCTGTTCGAGCAGGAAGAAGGCATCATTTCTACCGACGGAACACTCAAGATTCTTGGCATGGTATGGGAGCCCCGAAGAGATCTCATGACAATAGCTTCAAAAGTCTGTACTTAGTTTTTTTGACAAAGATCGAAACTCCAAAAGATCAGTGCCCATACAGTGGCACGAATTTTCGATCCTCTCGGAATGATCGCACCATTCAAAGTTCAAGCCAAGATATTATTCCAAGAGATATGGAAACGGGATGTCTCTTGGGATGAGGATCTTCCACTGACATCGGAGCGCAATGGCGACGTTGGCGATCGGACCTCCGGAACTTGGCAGCGTCAACATACCTCGCTGGGTACATTTATCGCCAGAACCTACGGCAGCTCACTGCACATATTTTGTGACGCGAGCCCAAAGGCATACGGAGGCATGCGCCTATTTAAGGCTTCAAGACAACAGCAATTGCGTGAAAACAGAACTGATGATGGCCAAGTCAAGAGTCGCTCCTATGAAGACGTTGACACTGCCGCGACTCGAGCTTCTCGGCGCCGTCCTCGGGGCCCGGATGTCAAATTTCTTGGAAGCATCTCTTGCCAAAGTACGTGCAACGTCCGAAACTATATTTTGGACAGACTCCGCCCTCAAAAACACATGCTGCATTGGATTTACGGGTAATCCATCACAATGGAAAGAATTTGTCAAAATCGAGTAACCGAAATTCAAAGACTGACGGCTAAGGACACAGTGGCGGCATTGTCCTGGAAATTGCAATCCTGCCGATCATCTCACTCGCTGGGTGTCATTGCACATTCTGAAAACCGATGAACGATGGTGGCATGGACCCACGTGGTTACTGAAAGACCCTAGAGATTGGCCTACGGAAGATTCAGAGATTGGGTTGAAAGGCGTCGACGAAGAAAGGGAGAGATGTGTGCAAACCTGCTTTGTGAGGACTGTGAATCCCATGGTTGGACTTGGCGCGGTATTCCACCTGTTTGCGAATTCTCCGAATCACCGCTTGGATTCTGCGATTTATCAGAAATTGTAGAAATGTTGCCAACCGGATATCTACATCATCTCAGCGGAAGAGATTAAGGACGCGGAATTGTACTGGATCCGTGTTGTTCAACAAGACAGTACGGTGAGGAGCTCGAGCGGCTCTTGAATCAAGCTCCTCTCAACTGCGATCAAGCATTCGGATGCTCAGTCCGTTCCTTGACTCAACGGGATTGATGCGTGTACGAAGGCAGGCTAGAGTTCTCTCAAGAAAGAACAGGAAGTCAAGCACCCTCTCTTACTGCCACCTTCTCACGCGTTCAACCGAACTTGTCATTCGCGATTGCCACCAACGAACCCTTCATGGCGGGACTCAAGACACATTGACCGAGCTAAGACAGAGATTATGGGTCCAGCGCGGAAGACAAATAGTAAAAAAAGTAATCTGGCAGATGCAATGCTTGCATAAGGACACGACTAAGGCCAGCCAGTGCACCTGTAGCCCTTTACCTGGTGATAGAGTGCGCCGCTCAGGATCCCTTCCGAGGTAGTAGGGATAGACTTCGCTGGACCTCTTTATGCTCGCACTGAAAGCTCATCTGCGAAAGTTTTACATTGCCTTGGTTTTCATGTCAGTTACGAGAGCCTGCATTTGGAGTTGGTTTCGAGACTGTCGAGTGGAAGCGTTTCTTCTAGCCCTACGAAGATTCACGTCTCGCCGTGGACTCCCGGCTGTCATCTACACGGACACACGCACGAACTTTCAAAAAGGCATCCAAAGATATTGCATCGTTGGAAAAGGCGTTCCTGGACGTAAAGTTTCAAGATTACTGTGCTCAAACACGCGTGTCAATGGAAGTTTATTGTAGAAAGAGCGGCGTGGTGGGGGCGGATTTTGGGGAGCGTATGGTGCGAACCGTAAAATCCTGTTTACGGCGAGTCCTGGGGAAGCTGCACTGACGACTAACGAACTGACGACTGTACTTCAAGAGGCAGAGGCGGTAATTAATTCCCGTCCGCTCACGTACCTTTCTGCAGCACCAAATGACCCAGAGGTACTCAACGCCCGCACACTTCCTAATAGGAAGGAGGCTTGTTGCGATACCTGCGGGTCAACCACCAACATCGGAATCAACAAGAAGCGAAGTCACGCGAAGGTGGCTCCATCGTAAACGGCTTGCGGAACAGTTCTGGAGGAGATGGCGTAAGGAATATTTGTTGCAGTTGCGCTCTTTCCACCATTCGAAACATGTGCCCACCCACGAGCTCAAAGTGGGAGATTTGGTGCTTGTGCACGAAGAAAAAGCTCCTCGACAAATGTGGAAGACTGGTCGGGTTATACAAGTTATCATGGGACGCGACCACAACGTCCGAGCCTGCATTGTGAGGATTCCGAGCGGAGCTACATTGCGACGACCGGTGCAGCTACTGTACCCATTAGAGCTTACTGCAGCGTAGACGGAGATTACAACCCTCAGTGCTGGGGCCGGGAGGATGTTTCTTATTGCCAGGAACTGTGATCTGGTTTGAAATTGGCGCCCGCGTGCGGGGCCCAGCACGTGGAAAAATAGCGGGAATCTCGGCGTGATGGCACGCGGAGGAGACAGACGAAGACGAGAAAGAAGAAGGAAGATTCTCGGTCGCCATGTTAAAGCTTGTTTTGCCCTGTACTTACTGTAAATACAGTTTGCTTTCTTTGCTTTCCGTTCGCCTTTGAGATTCTTCAACACCGCGTACTCGTGCTCAGCAGCACAACGGCTTAGACACTGAGCCACCGCAGAGGGTTTCTAGAGAAGAAGGGGCGTGTGCCAACGGTCGCTCAGTTGAAGTATCTTACTAAAGCTTGACGTTGGGCCATTTGGGTACACATGACACTTTAGGAAACAGCGCGGAAAATTTGGACAAAAAGAAGGCAAACAGAAAGGAGCGCTGACTCACTTTGGAACCTTGTGTACCTGAACACGTCGAGGCCCTGACTCACCGCAACAAAAAAAAAGGCAGGATGAAGCGAGCAGTGCATATCTTTGAGGACCACGGATACGCAACTCAGATGAGAGGGCCACGTCACTAAAAATGTGAGACTGAAAGCATTATGTGCAAAAAACCAGGAGAGAAAAGCGGGGAAAGGCGCGCAAAGGCCGTGCAGCAGTGAAGCAGACGCTGATAAGTACTGCCAGGGTGTCGCCACCAAAGCTCATGTGCAACCTAAGTTCCAAGAAACTTCTTCCTCTATTCCTTCACATCCATTTTCTTGGGTCATTGGCGGGAATTACTTCAATCGGTTTCTTAACTGGTTACCCGTGTTTGCGTCTTTTTTTTCGTTGCCGTTTTTTCAGTGTCTTAGCACAAAACACTTGAAGTGGCAGATTGATCAAACATGCCACTGCTTCTGCCGAACGAGGGTTAGTCGGGGCTGCGGTTCACCTGTTCAACTCATGTGCCGTGACATTCATTTATCACGTGGCCTTCAGTGGCCTAAACTTTTCCCCACTGCTGGTAACATACACCGCTTTCGCAGCGGTAAAAATGGGGAAAAAAAGGCAGGTAGTCGAGTCCTATGAAGACAGCAGGTTTTCTTGGGATATGTAGAGGTGAACATTTTGGTCAGTGATTTCTATATCGCTGCGTCTGTAATTAACTCGATTTAGCCACTTGGCCAAAGTTTAAAAGACCATTTGAACAAGAAATACATATGAAAAGCCGGCACAAACTACTTAAGCTGGTAGCATAGTTCACAGTTGCTACCATTGTTCAGAAAAAGAAAAACACAAGGCATATGTGAGCGAGACTGAAGTACATAAGTGGTACCAGTAGCGCCCTTTTAATTAGCAAGCGGCGAGGGCTTCATTTTACAATATCAAAATAAAAAAACGCGCTAAAACAGAGATTTCACATTAAAAGAACGCTTGCCATTTTGCTATGGAAAATATCAGGTTTGCAGATGCTCTTGAAAGCGCAGGGGGATTAGCGTCATTGGAGGGCTAGCGCATGAGTGAGCCTAGGCAGAACCAAGAAGTTCTCGCCGAAGACGCTCAGTGTGTGTGTGTCAGGACCCTGCATGTGCTGCCAGAGAATCCGAGTGCAAGGACAAGCCCGCCGAGACTACGAGAAACATTGTATACCCGTTCCCATCAGGATACATGGTGGATTACAACAGCTGCTGTGAAAGTCCACTTCCGCAGGGCGGGATAGTATCCATTTTTTATAATACTCTTGTGGACAAGTTACAAATTGAACCTGCCAGCAGCGCGCTCTGCGTCATACGCATCTTGTGACCAGGATGAAAGCTGCACAAATACTGCAAATGTACCACCGAATAAAAGAAAATCTGCAATGTATTTCCTATGTCTGCTGATGTAGAGACGAAATTAAGTACCCAGCGATACTGTCATGAACCTGCGACAAAACACAAAGGGCACAATAATAACTAACTATCGCTTATTCTCCAGTTGACGCTGCAAACGGTTCCGCTCGCTATAATCGCGGCGTTCACATTTGATGTTCGTCGAAGGCGAAAGCTCTGTCGCTACCAGTCGTGAATTCGCGTATTACAGATCCGTGCTTTACACGCAGCACGTCCTTGCTTAATAGAAAAATTTCTCCTGCAACATGCGGGTCCCGACCGCGACAACTACACGTTTGCGACACCATCATGCTTGTTGACATGCCATCAGGCAGTTACATGTGGTTAGAGACACTTCATGGCCAACCTGTCCTGTGGTCGAGCCCGAAGCAGACGGTGGGTATCAGGAGTATCGAACCTAGATATAGTGAGCCATCATATAGTTTAGATATATATATAGTGAAAGCAAACCACGGCCCTATATTACATTTATGTGCATTGTGTATTTTTTCTGATTTAGTGAAGAGGGGAGTAAAGATGGTTGTTCGTTTCCCCGAAGTCCGGTGTCGATCAGGAACCCAATCGCCCGGGCTCCGGTTGATTTGACAGGAAGCTGGCAGGGCGATGGTGTTGAAGTTCTTGGAGATGGCGGTCGAATTGACGAACTTGAGGCGTTGAGGTTGATTAAGTGAAACTAAAGTTTATATACAGCTATTTACAGTAGGATAACTGGGTACATGAGTAGTAAAAGAAAAAAACTTCGAACTTCAGCTAGGCGCTAGCTCAGAGTGCGGAAAAATCACTCGAGCTCCTCAACTTCGTCCAACTCTCCTATTCTTGGAGCGTACACAAACCGCTCGAGATACGACGGCCGAGACCCTGTCTGGCCGCAGGATCCGTCTAGTTGCCCGGTTCGGCGCTGTACCCTAAACTTCCGACGCGATCCTAACCTCTAGCCTAGGGGGCTCACAAATCCCAATCTAGCTTTAACGGTCGAGACTCCTTGTCCCGCCGAGAACTGCCCAGCTCAGCGCTCGGACAGGAACGATTTCTAACGGCCAAGTTCGGCCTTATAACACCTCGAGCTCACGCTCTCTCGGGAACGCCCCTGTAGCGTTCGTACACGCGGAAGCGAGTGCCCAAATTCACGTAGACAGCTGTCACTCAGTGCGCTATGGAATATTCAATGAGGCGCCGCCATCTTTTGGCCAACGGCACGCTCGCGGACGAGCAAGTGCGCGCGACCCCGCGGGGTAAGAGCGAAAGGCGGCGACAGTGCACTGTGCCAACAGGGGCGCGTTAACAATGGTGTCTCGCGCGGCGCGCGCTTTGACGCCGGTAATTCCACCTCCTACGTGCGTGACGTCGACGGTTCTGGGAACCCGGCGACTCCGTCTGCATTCTCAATAGGGTATTATCCTCGTGGTATTCGGTGGACCAGACAATCCGTCTCCCGTGCGTGCCGTGACGAATTGGCGACGGCGGCGGCGTAGAGTCCACAGTGCTGAGCCCCGAGACAGAGGGGCGGGTTCTCACGCGCAGCCCGGGCACGTGGCCGCTGATCTCATAAGTGGACCTTCACTCCACCCTTTAAGATGGTTACTGGGCCTCTTGGGTTCAGTCAATCCGAAAAGTATTTAAAAGACCACTCGTTTCATCTCTCCTTCAGCAATAACAGCGAAACAAACAAAAAAAACACGTGGAAGGAGCTAGGTAGAACCACAAATGAGCCCCCTTCCATTTCTGTAGCTGATTCGAACCCTCTCTCACCTAAACTACAAACACAACTATTCACTAGCCGTTAAACAGGGGCGGAATACTCTAGCAAACCGGAAACACACAAAAAAATGCTAAAAACACGAAGTGCGAGTAAAAAGAAATTGGGTCGTGTCTCTGGGGCGCGTAAACGCCAGGAACAAAACACAACTCAACCTACAACACTGATGCGCGCTATAACTGCAAACACGCACAAACATTCCGGCACTCGACAACAGGAACAAAAAGAATAAGGACTGGCAAACAACACGGGCAATTTTGCAGTCAACAAGAATAAACCGTTAAGAAAGTTTGCATTGCCACTATGCGCATGTGCCCAAATGTCCTCCTTGACCGCGTAGCCTGATAACGTTCCCTCAAGAATGTTCGGCTGTGCTTTCGCTCACTTGCGGTGCCCAGAAAGTTCGGTTCGGTGCGCGGATCGATCAATTCGGTGCACGGATCGAGCACCCAAGGCATCTCGTCGCGCACAACCACGGCACACACACACACACACACCACCGACGAAAAAGGACTGGTGAACGGCAACGTTCACGTCCGTCGTGGCGGTGTTAAGGCTGGGAGGCGATTCAATGGTGGCCACCCAAGCAACATTGTGAAGGCGCGACAGTGCGTCCGCGTTTCCGTTCTTTGATTCCTTCCGTGAGAAACCACAACGTTGTAGCGTTGCCAGGCTAGTGCCCACCTTGACAATTTAGCCCCACGAGGCGTACAGGTCGTCAGGTAAGACACTAGGTTATGGTCAGACACGACATCGACTTCTCACCCAAAAACCCAATAATCACGTTTTCAACGCCCAAATTATGGCATACGCCTCGCGCTCGATAGTTGACCAGCGGGTTTGGGTTGGAGTGAAACGATGGCTGGCAAACGCAATGGGTTTTTCGCGGCCCTCTTTCTGCATTTGCGCCGGAACACGCTCCAGCTCCGGTCTCAGAGGCGTCGGTAAACAGCCGGTAGGGTAGCTGCGGGTCAGGGGTATGCAGCGCCGTGGCTGAACAAAGTGACTCCTTTAGCTGCTGGAATGCTCGCTCGGCATCGCTGCCCCAAGGGATCGGGTTCGTTACACTTCGCTTTGTCAGGGACGTTAGTGTTTCGGCTATTTCGGCATAGGCCTTGACGTATTCTCGGTAATAACCGCAAAGGCCGAGGAGACTTCGAAGCTCCTTTTTAGTCGTGGGTCGTGCTAGGCCCCTGATCGCGGCCAGCTTCTCTGGGACAGGCCCGTGCGCTTTGCTGCCCACTATATGGCCTAGGGGCTTAATGTGGCCTTGCCCCACCTGGCACTTCTCTACGCTCGCCTTCAGCTTCGCGCCGCGTAACAGGCCAAGGATGGTGTCCACGTGCCCAAGGTGCTCTTCCCATGAAGATGAAAATATTGCGATGTCATCCAGATAGGCCGTGGCGTAAGCCCGGTGTTTGGCGAGCAGCGTATTCATCATCCTCTGAAATGTCGACGCCGCATTTTTCAAACCAAAAGGCATGACGCGCCACGCGTACTGCCCGTCGTGCGTGACGAAGGCGGTTAGGGGCTGGCTCTCAGGGGCTACGGGTACCTGCCAGTAGCCCCTCCGCAAGTCTATAACTGTGATGAAACTCGTCTTTTCTACTTTCAAGATCAACTCCTGCGGTGGCGTCATAGGAAATGCGTCGGCGCGAGTCACGGCATTTAGTCTGCGGTAGTAAATACACATTCTCTACGACCCATCTTTCTTTCCGACGCAAACGACCGGATGAGCATGCTCACTTTCCACTGGGTAAATGAGGCCCAATTCTAACAGTTCGCCTACCTATTGGGTGACTTCTTTCCTGAGCATCTCCGGAACGCGGTAAGTAAAAGCCCTCTTTGGGTCATAACTTCCCTGCGGCTCGATTCGGTGTTGCCCCACCGCGGCGAGTCCTGGCATTCCATTGAACAGGTAGGCGTGTTTTGCAAGTACGCTTGCAATCTTAGAGCTCTCTCGCTCACTTAAGTGTGACAACTTCTCGATCGGTAAGAGGAGGGTACTTAAACGCGGCGGCATAAAGCGTGGGGCGCAGTCTACGTCCCCAAGCTCGCTATCTTCATTGAAAACTACCCACACGTCACTGACGCGACAGTAGTAAGGTCGCAGGCGGTTCGCGTGCACAACCGAAGTTTACTTTCGCCCATGTCGAGACGGTATCAATGCCGCCTCTCCTGTGCGACAATCGTGAATGGACCCAACCATATCGGGGCCGTCTTAGGTTTACCCTCCGTGTCGAACAAAAGGACCTGTTCGCCGACGCTGAACGTTTTGTTACGCGCGGTTCTTATGTACGCCTGCGCGTAACTGACCTGGCGCGCGCTCGCCTTGAGCCCCGCCACTTCCGCCGCTACCTCTAGCTGCTCGCGCAGCTGCCTTAGGTATTTCGCTGGCTCCTCTTTTAATGTGCCCGGTACGGGCAGTTCCCCTGTCCAACTATGCTGGAGGATCGCCAGCGGTCCTGTGGGGTTCCTGCCATAAAGCATGCGAAACCGGGCGACTCCAGTTGTGTCGTGCGGAACCTCTCGTTGGGCCCACAACACGAACGGTACTAACCTATCCCCGTTCCTTGGATCCTTCTCGATGACGTGGAACAGCATGTTCTTAAGTACCCTATTCCAACGCTCCACCGAGCCATTACTCTCCGGGTGTTCCGGTGTCGAGAAGGGTGGCGCGCAGTCCAACCTTTCCAAAAATCTTTGTGTCATTTGTGACGTGAAGTTAGTACCCTGGTCAGAGCATATTAACTCAGGGATGCCAGTCCTGCTGAATATCTTCAGGAGAGCCTCGCAAGTTGCTTTCGTCGTACGTGACCGCAAGCACACGACTTCGGGCCAGCGTGTGCAGAGGTCCACCAGACAAAGCGCATACTTGGGGCCCCGACCCGACGGTACGTCCAGGGGACCGATGATCTCAACGTTTACTACCTGGAAGGGGTGGTCTGGCCTTGTTAGGGGAACAATGGGGACCCGGTCGCTGAGCCATCTATCTGCCCAGATTTGGCCGCCAGGGCATGTTTGGCAGTGATTGGATACGTCTGCATCTAGTCCAGGCCAGCAAAAGCTATATTTTATCCTAGCCTTGTTCTTTGTGGGGCCTTAATGGCCTCCCCATAGTGACTCGTGGGCCAGCAAGAGCACTTCCTCGCGTCTCTCTGAGGGCAGCACGAGTTCCGTTACCTTCGCGCCGGCTATAGTGTCCCTATGAAAAAGCAACCCGTCAGAGACAAACATGCCGGCTTTCCCTCTTTTCGCGGCGGCCTAAGCTCTCTTTATGCTGTCATCGGCCAGCTGAGATGCCAGCAGCCTTACCCGTGAGCCCTCAACTTCGACTGCCTCATCAATATCCTCGGCCGGAGCTTCGGGTGCCGTCTCTCCCGTAATCTCACACACGGCAGCCGCCGGTTCCGTGATCGCCCCGGTGCCGACCTAGCGGTCCCCACTTGACGAGGAGAAAGTTTCAGCCGTGCTGTTCGTCTGCCGGTTGGGGTGACATTTCGTCAGCAGCTCTCAATCCTCTCTCGAAAGCAAACAGTCTAGTCCCTCGGCGAGATTGTTGGTGACAGCACAGATTAGCTGAACCTTGGGGCTCCCGACCACCGACACGGCCTGCCTCAAACCCGCAGGCAGGCTGACCACTCTCGCGTTAACCGACTCGCCAAATTCTGGAACTAGCCTGATGGTGCCCGATAGCTGCATAGCGTCCTGTGGGACTAGACGTTCTCGTACTACCGTAACTTCACTTCCCGTGTCGACCGTCGCGGTAGCTGTCTTGCCTGCACAGTCGAGTTACACGTGCTGTAGTCTAGATTTTCTCAGCTCATCAATGCTTCCGAGCGCCTTTACCTCGGCCACATGAATTCGCTGCCCCCCACTTGTCAGGTTGGCATCCTGAGCCTGCACTGCACTTGCGCCCTCTACTATCACTCTCTGCACGTGCGCTCTGCGCCCTGGGTTTCCTGACTTCTCAGCAATTTTCGGGCACAGCTGGAAATGTTGACCCTCTCTCTCACAGATGCTACACATCCACATTCGCTTGCCACTGTTGGTATTGCGCGGAGGTAGTTGATCTCTACGCCCAACAGCGGAGCCTCTTCCCTTTGCCTGCTCGAAGGTTTGCAGCACGTTAGCTATCTCTGGCGGCTTCAGCCACGTATTTGCTTCGCGCAAGCGAACGTACTCCAGTCCCTCAGCGCTCAAACTGATCTTAATTCTATCGGCCACCATAAGGGCCACCATCTCCTCTTTTGTTTCGGCCTTCCTCGATTTCAGGTAGTAGTCAAACTGGGTGGCGACGCGGGAGGCAAATTGCGACCAGTTTTCGTCGTTACGTTTTGCTGCCTTTGCAAATCGGTCGAGGTATTCTGCGGGGCTTAGTCTAAGCTCCTGCAGCACGGCCTTTTTTGGCACTTCGTAGTCATTGCACTCGCTGTCCCCGAGTCCACGTAACATCTACCTCACCCGTTCCTACAACGCCGGTACAACTAAATGAACCCGACGCGACTCCGGTACACCGTACGTTACAAACAACCTTTCAACTTCGTCGAACCACAACAGAATGTCCGCATCGCACGGCAGCTTAAGGCCTTTCAGGACCTTTGCACACTGAGTGACCGGGTCTAAGCCCGGCCGCCTACCCTCGTCTGAGTCCAAACCCGTAGGAGTTTGCGTGCCAGACCTCGTCTCCAGCTCCAACCTTCGCAGCATCTCATCGGATTCCAGCTTCAATTTTTGTATGCATTCTTCCGATTCTCGCGCCTCTCTTCTATCTCGCTCCGCCGCCTCTCGCTCTCTTTCCTCCTGGCGCTCCGCCGCTTCGCGCGCTTCTTTTCTCTCTAGCTCCTCTGCCTCGAGCTTCGCTTTTTGAAACTCTAACTCCATTCGTTTAAGAATTATTGTTTCAGACTCCGCTTGGACCACCCCTCCTGCCGCCGTTCCTCCTTGAGATGGCGCTTCATGTGTCTGACCATTTCCGTCTCCTTCCGCCATGTTCGTCATGCATTGCTCCGCGTGACTACCATGCAACCCCCAGGACTCAGCCTACAACCGCCACAACGAAGCGCAAGAAAATCCACCACTCACCCGCACCTCCGGTGGTCAGCTGCGCGTCGTTGGAACCGTGCGCTGGCTTGGCTCTGCCGCTCCACTCCGCGCGGAGCTCGGCTACTGCCGATGAAGGCGGACTGGCGTCCGCTTGCTGCCCCTGCCTGTTGCCTGGTGATTTGTTCTGCCAAATCCTGCCGGCTGCACTAGTAAAGATAGTTGTTGTTCGTTTCCCCGAAGTCCGGTGTCGATCAGGAATCCAATCGCCCGGGCTCCGGTTGATTTGGCAGGAAGCTGGCAGGGCGATGGTGTTAAAGTTCTTGGAGATTTGGCTTTTGTAATTGACGAACTCGAGGCGTGAGGTTGATTAAGTGCAACTAAAGGTTATATACAAGCTATTTTACAATAGGAACTGGGTAATGAGTATTAAAAGAAAAAACTTCAAACTTCAGCTAGACGCTAGCTCCGAGTGCGCACAAATCTCTCGAGCTCCTCAACTTCATCTAACTCTCCTATTCTCGGAGCGTACACAAACCGCTCGAGAAACGACGGCCGAGACTCTGTCTCCCCGCAGGATCCGTCTAGTTGCCCGGTACGGTGCTGTACCCTAAACTTCCGACGCGATCCTAACCTCTAGCCTGGAAGGCTCACAAATCCCAACCTAGCTTTAACGGTCGAGACTCCTTGTCCCGCTGGGAACTGCCCAGCTCAGCGCTCAGACAGGAACGATTTCTAACGGCCAAGTTCGGCCTTATAACACGCGAGCTCACGCTCTCTCGGGAACGCCCCTGTAGCGTTCGTACACGCGTAAGGGAGTGCCCGAATTCGCGTAGACAGCTGTCACTCAGCGCCCTACGGAATATTCAATGAGTCGCCGCCATCTTTGGGTCTACGGCCCGCTCGCGGGCCACCAAGCGTGTACGGCCCCGAAGGGTGATGGCTAAAGGCGCGACTGTGCGTCGTGTTGACCGGAGCGCGTTAACGATGGAGGCTCACGCGGCGCTCGTTCCGACGTCGGTAATCACACCTCCCCCGCGTGCGACGCCGATGGCTCTCGGAACCCTGCGGCACCGTCTGCGTCCACAATGGGGGATTATCCCCGCGGTATTCGTTCGGCCAGAGAATCCGTCCCCCGTGCGCGCCGTGACAAATTGGCGTCGACTGCTCCGCAGTTTTGGCAGTGCCACGTCGTCAGACGGAGTGGCGAGTCCTCCCGCGCCGCCCGGGCGCTTGGCCACTGACCTCATCAGTGGGTCTTACAACTCCTTCGACACCGGCTGCGTCCTGAATGGGGGATCATCCCAGCGGAATTCCGTTGGCCGGACTATCCGGCGCCCATGCGTGCCGTCACGAATTGGCGACGGCTGCCGCTTAGAGTTCACAGTATTGAGCCACCAGACAGAGTGGCGGGTTCTCACGCGCAGACTGCGCGCCTGGCCACTGTCCTCATAAGGGGACATTGCAAGGGGTATAGTGAGGAAACGCCTTCTACTACCACAACGTCAAGCGACAGGACGGAGAAATGCAAATGTGGAAAACGATAAAAAGATCGCTCAAAGCAAGGAGAAAATGAGAGCAGCCTAATGTATATCACGTGGATCTTTTCCCTTCTCTCTTTTCTCTTAATGGCGCTAGACATTTCGGACAAACTGATGCGGCTTTCGCTACTTTTCTATTCAGTTCTTTTATATATATCTTCAAAAGCGTTTCTTGAGAGCAGAAAATGCTTTTAAAGAACGCGAACATGTCTGTTTGTCTCTCTTTTTTTTTCTGAAACTCTCGATGCTATGGTTTTCCAGAACTGTCGAATTATAAAAACGTCGTTTATTACAATTTGAAAAGAAGACAAAGGGCGAAAATCCTCTCTAACCCCCTCTTAAACAAACTTTCTCTCTAATAATTATGCTGCCGAAGGGTCCTGCTTCACTCATTACTGGCCTTTTTAGTGGTTATCAGTTGGGGGTAATTTCAAGGTTTCGTTAATAAGCCCCTAAACTAACACATCAGCTGCGTTCAAGCTACAGCTTTTAACATTTAAAAATGACTGAAATAACTAAGTATCAAAACGACGCCCATGATAACCACTTGTTGACAGGATAATCTCGTTTCAATGTTCCTTTATTTACTACCAGAAATATAACGTTTAAATAAGATCATAGTGGAACATGTTATTTGTCACCAAACTAATAAATGGTTTTGGGAAGCGTTCTTATTATGTGCATTTATGCATGCGATAGAGCAGCGGCAATGACAAGAATTATTTCAGCTGGAACTTTCGGGCTTTAGCAGGAACACTCAGCTGGAACATTCAGGAGCTGCAAAACGATGACTCATTGGTGTGTTCTGTGAGTAAAAAAAGGTGAATACAAGGGAACTTCCAATCGCTGCATGAGTATGCGACATCTATCCTCGTTTTAAAGTTCACGCCCAACAGTGAGGGCGCCCACTTGAGTCGAAGGCCTTACCTTGTGCGGCTTCTCCTTCGGTACCTTTCTAGCGGACTTAGCTGTCCAGCAGTTAAACCAGTGTGCTCGTGATGGCAGGATAGATTGGACGAAACATGGTTGTGACTGATGCGATGCATTTAAAAGCTGAGAGGATCTATGTACAGTCGCTCTCACTATCACCTACACCGCTCATTAGTATTCAGACGATTATATCGTCAAAACAATGACTATGGGCATATACGTTAGGATAAGGCTTGATTCATTAGGCCGTTGTTCTCCTAATGCGCACTTGGTCTTTAACCCCGGGTGCCAGACAAAGGTCATATAAAGCTGTGAATACTAATGAGCGGTGTAGGCCATAGTGAGCGCGACTTTACAAGTGGGCTATATTAGTCCCAGCTAGGCTGCGTGCATGCCAATCTTTCCCCGTCCCCTTCGGTGGTTGAAGAGCATGGCGCTTAGTCACACTTCGCGCTTCTTTTCCTTCTCGTCACTTAAATGTTATATAGATGCAGCCTTTCCCATAGCGTCGTGTCCAAAACAGTCCCTGTAAATAGTGCGCGGGCGCACAGAAATTGAGATGACACTTAATTTAGCGTCCCTGTGATCCCGAACTGTGGGCACTGAACATCACACTTCTTTTTGTTGCGAAAAAGGGGTGTGACTCGAATGCTTATTGTACTCTGCATGAGAATAGTGGTTTCCTATCTTATGTGTTGCATATGACTTAGGTATATAGCAGAACGAAGACACTCGGGGAAAAGTGCGGCCCTGATGATGTCTTAAACGTATTCGGCGGTAAAGCACTACTTTAGTAAAATTGTAACCATCGTGAGTCACTATAAAGACGTTGTGAGATCAGGTATGATCAACAAAAAAAAAATGTTTTTTTGTAGGAATCTGCCTACACATTTCTAGATAATCTTCAATTTACTGGCCAATTCCGCACATAATTTTGTTCTCTTTTTCTAACACCTTCCCACAGAAGACAGCTGCGCCCGCTTCGTGCCGAGTCGGCATTTGCATGTGCCAGAGTTCGAGTCAAGTGAGGAAGCCACCTTCCCAGACGAAACTGCAATCACGTTCAAATGCGATGCTGGATATCGCCTGCGCGGTGCCCCAACATTACTGTGTCTCTTGGGCAAGTGGTTTGGCGCAGTGCCCACGTGCGAGCGTAAGTGATTTGGATGTGTATTTGAAATATGCTGTTTATATTGTTTGTCTTTAAGGGGAGATCTGTAGTAATTAAATATCTATTTTCATGTTAGTGTACGATGTCAGATAGGCTTTCTTGGCGTGAAATATTATCAGCGGAGTCGCTTAAGCTTGGCTTCCATCCTGACCTAGCGCCGCTCAAAACTTGTCGTAGCAAAATGAAGAGGAGGAAAATTCTCGGCCGACAAGTGTGAGAACTGGTCAGGAGGCAAAGAGCGACGAGAAGGTGTGAGAAGGGTGCATCGCCGCGCAGATGTTCGGGTGAGAAGGTGCGCGTCGCACATTGGCTACCGCTACTGATGACGTAGGGTATGACGTGCAGGCGTTATCCCACTTGAGAGAGACGGCGTGCGCTTTGGGGCATCTGTGTCCGACCGATTGGAGGGGCATACGTAAAAAAACATGGTAAATGTGGTGAAGATCACGAGCTCCACTGTTTTCTTAGTCTTAGCATCTCAAACGCCAAGGTTCCCGAATTGTTTTCGTTGGTTTTTTGAACGCTTATTTATAGCACGTTTTTACAAGGTCTATGAAAAAATTTGACGCATTTAAACTCAGAAAAAAATACGTTATTTATTAAGATTTTCACTTGCTGACTGTGACAACAGCTACTGCTTCGTGGTAATGGCTGACGAAGGTGTCGAAAAATCTGAAGTTTAAATTTTTTTATTACTGCTACTGCCTCGGAGGGAGTGCGTAGTTTTGACTGCACAAGTCCCTGATCTTAGGGTTTTTGTTGTAGTTCGGTTACCTTACAATGAAAATGTCATCGTTTTCGCTGTTGAAGAAAGAACTAGTTTAGGTAATACGCCTCATTACTAGCCATTTTTTTCGACTTAAACTTTGCCTTATTTAACATTTGAGTAAGTAACAGAAAATTAATTCTTTAATCAAGATTGAGGTGCTGATGACCAGGAACCCACTAAGTGGAGCCCACCCCTAGCCCGGAATGTTCTGGGTGCAGATCTAGAAACAGTTACAAGAACGCAAAAAAGCTGCAAAGCAGCAGGTTTGCAAGGCAGCAGGTTAGCCTGAAAAAACTCAAAGACTAGTTAGAAGCACAGAAAACAAACGCACAAAATAACATTTCTTGAAACATACGTGTCGGCGAATGTACTGACGCCCAGCCATTGTTTCTTTTGTCGGGTGATGTCGAATGTAACCCTGGCCCCGACACTGGGGACATTATGGAAGAGTTATAAAAAAAAGGCCCCTGGCCGGCCAAAAGTTATTACCAAAGTAAAAGAATTAAAAACAAGCTACTGATTGCACACGAAACCTTGTTGGACCTAAATTAACGAATGAATGATATAGGGGGACATAGAAACAGAATTTCGACCATGCGAACCGAGATTGAGATTTAAGAACATACAGCACCGACATTGCCCGTTGGATCGCCCGCCTTGCTACTGAGATTGATGAAACCAGGGACGAACACGTCGTAATAACATATTTTTTAACTCCCCTGATCCTAACCCGAAAGAAACATTTGCAGAATCTGAAGAAATCGTGATCCGCCATTGCAAGGTACAGTTGAAATTCACTCTTGACCCCAACAAACAAAAATTGCCCGGCGCATCGTCTTGCGCGCCATACAGAAGGCCGGAACTCAAAAAATTTAATGAATTCAGATCTAAAAAGATCTCCTTTCTAGTGCCCTGAAATTTAATAGAAGCAATTTTGGGTCGGTAGAGATTTTTCTTATACTGCCTGAATTGCCCGCAAACACCATAGCTCTTTAGCCAAATAAAATTCACGTCTTATTCTCTGTGCTTCAAAACCTTGCACATCTTTAGGAAACAATACTTGCTTGACCATTCAACAGATTCTGTTAAGGAAATATGGTAGTGGTTGCCCCGCCGTCAACATGTGCCTTTGCTCCCTCGACCCGCCCCTCGATCAAACTTGTTGCTCTCCGCTAGTTTTACTAAAATACGCAGCTTCATTTCAAAAGGCGACAATATTTCTAATCGGATTTCGTCATCTGGCAGCAACCTTCTAATATTGACAGAGAAAGGGCTTACAGCTGACGTACGGACAACTATGGACTCGCTGACCTACGGAATTTTCAATTGTTTGGAAATTATCGCAGGGGCACAAGGCTGTCGGCGTCAACCATAGTATATCCTGTACATCTGCAAATATTGTATCTCATCTGCAAATTCTGTGGCTTACATGCCATCCCGCACACCGTTCACTTTCATAATAGAACCACAGACATCTCTTTCACGTTGAATAAGATCCTAAGTGAAATAATGACTTAACATCCTAACATGCATGTTGTTCTATTTGGAGATTTTAATTACTTTTCTAATATCACTTGGTCAAGACTGCGAGGTAACGTCAAAGTAGAGCGGCGCCGGCGGGCGTTCGTTCATCAGGAAATCACTACCTGAGACGCAGCAGCTATGCGCCTTGAGCGAGAAGACTGCCTTTCTTTCTGCGCACAAATTTCGGATTAGGGAGTCTATTAATCGCCACCCATTTTTTGTAACTTGAGTAGTTGTAGTCCTGTAAAAAATAAAGTGGGAAAAGGCTGCTCACCGGCTAGAAACCAAACCCATGACCTCCAGAATATGCACGGGATGCTCCTCCAAAAAAAATAAAGTGGGAAAAGCCTGCTCACCGGCTCTAAACCGAACCCATGACCTTCCGAATATGCGCGGGATACCATACGAAGTAGACAGCCTGGGAGGCTGTGCTTCCCTCCACTTTCAGGGATGCCTATGTGAATGTTCTTGCATCCTACGCTTGTGAGCGATAGACACCGCGTCTCCGACCACTCGAGGGAACGTTGCGAATGTAGGGAATCGAGTACGTATATACGAAATTCTTACCTAGCCTTACCTAAAGCCCCAACAAGACGGTGATATTTTGGAGGAGCCCATCGTAACAGAATTGTGTACAACTTTAGACAAAGGAGCACAGTTTCTGTGCCATTGAAAAATCTGGCAGCGTTACAATTATAAGTTACAGCCGTTCAAAGTCTTATATTGCCACAATTTGAACCGAATGTTGAATACCTCGGTTAAAAATTTCAAAAACTGGTAAAAAGATTTGTGACGTTGGTAGACGAGCGTTTGGTTTTTAGTGCAATGTGTTTACTGCATATCTGAGAATTGTTTTTCAGCCTTGTTTTTTCTTTCACAAGGAATAACAACAACAACAACAACAACAACAACAAAAAACAAACGTTGCTTCAGAAGTCGATAGCGAGTGAGAAGTATGTTTATTATGTATTGAAGCGCTCGGAACACCGTTACGGTTTTAGTGGCTGGTATTTCCTTCCTATCACCCCTTCACAAACCAGTGCCTTCCTGACGGTTGTTTGTATAGGACTGGTCAGTGCTCATAAACGCGTAATGTGGACATTTTAAAAAAGGAGAAACTTGGCTGTGATTCAACCAGGCGAACATTTACCCACGCCAGATAAAAGCTTCAATCCAGCCAGTTCCATGTTTAGCTCAGCGCTTACCTCCCACACAAGTGACAAGCTTTTTGTATCCTAGGCCGCGTTCATTTATTAACGGCATCACGAACCCATGTACATGCCATTACCTATTTCACGGAAGCTACACATTTTCAGTGCATGGAAAATATTGTATTTAAAATGTTATCGGAACTATATCCCTTAAAAAGTTATTTTACCTGGCACACAGCTAAACTTCAAATTTCGTGTAAGGCAAATTTTTCTAGAGTTTCAAAGCTTGAAAATCAAAATGCTATGCTTATTCTGCCCACGAAAGCCCCGAAAGAATCTCTAGAGTTATTACGCCAACGATGAAGGCTGATAGAGACATCAACAGAGGTACAGGTTATGCCGACGATAGTCTTAAAGGTGCCTACATTGCCTACGAGATATTGAAGGGGTGAAGCACGTTAAAGACTCGGGTTGCAGACGTCAAATGTCGTCGTCTGATGTCACGGTAAACAAAGTCGTCAAGCGATGGTCAAACAACAAGTGTATAATGAATAAAGCCGGTTCAAAATAAACCTACATGATTTAAACTAATTTAAAATACACGTAAAATTTTGACGTATTTGCATTTTTAACAAAACTTTGTTACATTCTTTCTCAAATTTTTTTTCGACTGCCAGGTTTTCTCCTCTAGATCATACTTCTAAGCATGCCGCGGCGTGTGACACGAAGGCAACGTACGGCCAGTCTGTCGCTCAACTAATTGGTTATATCCGGTTCACCGCAAAAGAGGGCACCACCGCCTGCGCTTCACGACCGGCGCTTCTCCAGCGCCAAATCAGGGCGCGCCGTGTGGCAAGAAACAGACCTACAATCTATGAATACAATTGTACACTGCATGCTTCGCCCCTCCCCAGGTTTCACGGTTGTGGAGATAGCGCAGGATTTTTTCGTATTCATAGTGCGTCGGCGTAGGTATACCCCGGAGGTATATGCTATTTTAATAGTGACACCCCGCGTCTTCGCAGCATTGGTGAACTGCACAGAGCCGGATTTTGAGTGGGGTGGCTACACTGGAGACTGCTGCAGCCCTGGAGATGAAGTGAACTTCCACTGTTTCAACGAACCCACGATTCCATTTGTCAGGGGCAAGCTCGGCAACCTGCCTTCCCGACGGCCGCTGGAACGAAACAATTCCATTCTGCCAAAGGTACCATGAGTGACCGTTTTACGTTAGCGTGCCATTGCTAGTTATGTTTGAGACCTTTCCCACGCCCAGAAATATTTCAGCTATAAGCACGTTGGGTCTGATTGAACATAAGCACACTGGGTAACAGGACCACATTGAGACGTATGGTTTTTTACAATGCCCAGATTATGTTTTCAGAACGCTAATTGCTGCAGTCTGTCGTCATTGCACTTCGCCTCGCAGAAACAAGTAATTATAAAAAAGGCTGTATAAGTACATGCTTACGTTATCGTAAACTTCAATAAATTTATGGCGTTATTACAATGGTTTCATTGTGTGCTACAGACAGGGCTAACAACATGGCGAGGTAAGTCATGAATAAACGAAATGCGAACATGAAAATATGAACCAAAGCACACACAAAATCTGCATAAATTCAGAGAACGGTCTGCTAATGCGCAACATTCTTATGCCACTTGTCTAGAGTGTGAGTTTTTTAGGGCAAGCTTTTTGGTTTTTCTAAATTGTGTCCGACCAGTTACCTTCATTTACGCTATTATAACAATTACAGGTGCTACTCGCGCCAAAATCTGCACTGTTGTGTAAATGAATGGCGTTTCACGGTTCGCCATTTTTGATGTTTTTTATATTTTTGTTATTTGTTGGTTTTTCAAAATTTGGTTCAACCAATCAACCAACGATTAATTGTGAAACGTCCATGAAATCTGTATTATTAGGAAATGCAGGGCGTCAGATGGTCCTGGCTGTGGGGGCACTCGGCAGAGAATGCTACCCATTGATAGCTGGATTTATTTCCTTAAAGATCACACCAACTCGTGGGTTTACTACAATAACAAACTGGGGATATGTGGTTTTTGAAATATATTAGTAGGGCGCCATTGTTTGAGCTCCATGAGCAGTATTTTTCTGTTTTGCGTGTATGGTCCATATATTCAAGTCTGTATAAGTGTACCTACATGTCATACTAGTTTCAAGTTTATTTCCAACATTACAGTGTTGGGGGTCCACCAGGCGAAAAAGCGGTTAGTGACCACTTGAAGGGTGCCTGGCAGCCCGTAAACACAGCAGCTGTTTGGCAATGGTAAAAAGCATACACATGCTAATATAGACGAGAAATTAAAAGATATATACAGATGTAAAAACACACCTATGTACGAACAACAATGCATAAGTGCACACACTCTTACATAATAATAATCATGACATACATTAAGTAAAAATAGAAAAAAAATGCATAGACACACTAAACATAATTCTGAAATATAACAGAACCAGCTATACCTTATCCAAGACATGTGACACTTCACTGTGTGAAACAAAAAGAAACCAAAACAAACAATAAAAGCCAATACACATGCACAACAGTAAGACAAATAGCTATCTGGCCACAAAATATATTCGCAGATTCGTCTTCGTATATTTTCTGTAGTCGATACCATCACTTTGTAATTTGTTAAGGATGGAGGGCAATGAATATTGCAAAGGTCTGTAGAAAATACCCGGTGCGCCGAAGGGGAACGAGCCACCTGTCACCGCTGTGTGTGCGAGACTCGCTTAAGAGAAATACTTGAAATTGTTATAATGAAGTTTTCTGAACTTGTCATTAGAAAAGAGGGGGGGGGGGGACAACATCTTTATTTGCCGGCTAAAAGGTCGCGGTGGCTCTCACTCCCTCGCTAGGAGGGGGGTGCCGGCCGCGACTGCTGGAGATACGAATTAAGTAGACGGAAATCATAGAAATTCCTCGCGCTATTTCATGCCGGGGAAACAGCGGTGCACTAGGATCTCTGAAAGGGACATTTGAAATAAATGGAAGTGCTCTCTTTTGGCAGGCGTAATAATAAATCTAGGTTATGCATCGTAGTTGTTCCCGACACTAATTGGCAGTAGTTAATGTGGGTCGCAAAAAGGGCGTGGTAAACTGTTAACTTAATGTGTTCTGGGAGAAAATTGCGACATCGCGATATCGCACGAGCGGCGGATGACAGGGATCTAGCTAGCATTTCAACGTGAGACGTCCATGTGAGGTCTGCAGAAAGGGTGATACCTTGTATTTTATGTTTGTCAACCATTTCAACAGGCGTGCCCCCTAATGTATTCACATAAGTTTTCGCCTTAGTGTGAAGGCGACGTGTCATTCGGAAAGTAACCATACGGAGTAGAAGGCGCGAGCTACGGTTTATTAAAGGGTAGCTGGAACAATAAGTGATGGTGGATTCAGGCGTAGTAATCCGGGTAACCAAGTGGTTTTCTCCTTGTTTTCAATGCACTTCCGACCCCTAACATAAATGTCGAAAAAATATGAAATGACTTGAGTGGAGTTGAAAACCCTGTTTAACTGTTTTATGTTAAAGCCGAAATGGATTTTGTTAATTCCGCATTCATTGCTCCGCCACCGCTGTCACCTGCATTTCTTTCACAGTCGAAATGTAGCGTCTCACCACATTAGATTTCTAGCCAGCTTGGCGCTGCTAGGACTTGCCATTGCGAATGTGCCTTGGCCGCTTTGAAACTTGCGGCAAAGACGAAAACTCAGTGCTCGCTGATAGGGCTTCCATCTTAGGTAAGTTGTCTCTTGGACCTTTTAGCCTTTCGACGTTGATCTGTTTACTTTTTTTCTTACCTCCTGATTGTCACGCACGTCACCGAGAAACCCTCTGTAAAAATATTCGATCTGCTTTGTTGTCGTATAGTGATTTATCGTTTTTGAGATTTCTTTCGGCACCATTTTCGTTTCGGCGTTTTTGAAAGCAGTGCTTTTCAGTTGTTTCACTGAATGATACGGGCTCGTTTGTGAAAACTCTAAAATTCAGCTGTTGTCTACAGAACGTTTCAGTTTTCGTTCACACAGCATGTCGGTAGTCACTTGCCTCAGATCCCAATTCTGAATGACAAGTGACGTGGGGGTAGGTGACATCAATTTTCTTTAATTCAGAATGGCTGCTTTTATGGAGTTCGAGGAAGTTCGCCGTTCGGATATTGTTGTGCTAAATTGAGTTATCTTTCGATGATGGCTACTGTGTACAATTATGCGCTTTCGATTTTATGTTCCAGATTATCAAGTTCAATAATGTCTTCAACTTCGTAATCAATAAAGGGCTTTGTGTGCTCCATCAGTGTTGTGTTGTTCCCAGCCTCAATTGGGGGAAGCGAGAGCTACGAACCTATGTCCTTGTTTTGACATACTCGGTGTTGCCGTTACCTTATCTGTTAGTATGGTTGGTGATCACCTGGGTATTTTAGTCGATATTTAAGCATTAGCCCTGACAGATACCACATCGAAGCCCATCCCCACCGTTAGGGACTCCCTCTGACTGCGAGCTAACAATCAGTACACAAACATAACAATTACCAAGTGATGCTTGTGTTCCTGCAGATCATTCCTTCCTTTTGTTTTTATACTCCAGAGCATTATGGCTGCAATTTGCATTTCGTTTGAATTTGTGAAATTGAATTTTTTCGTAATTATGTACTGAAACTGCTACCACCTGTGTATTACACTGTGTAAAAAGCAGTGTGTATCCATATGTTTAATTTTGTTAGTTTGTATAAGAGTTTCCTGCGTCATACTGACACTGTTGTGTAAGGGTTCATGGGCGGTTCAGTCTGCACTTAAGTCTGCTTTTAAGTCTCTGGTAAAGTCTGCAGTTAAGTCTGCTTTTAGCCCATGGATCCCTCCAGATGTATTTCTGGGAAAATAAACCGATTACGGATTACCACTTACAGTGTTGGAAGCTTGCTTTCGGTCCGCGCGGGGGCATTGGTTCAAGCAAACCGTCGGTCGCTGGTACGTAGGCTCCTGTCACCTTTCCTCCTCTCTCCTGTCACATTTCCTTTATGGTTCGGGTGTATACCTTATGCCGTTACGGAACGGCACATACTTCCATACTTTCGTGAAGCATACTTCCATGCAAAGAAGCCTGGATCACTCCTGTTTGATGCGCCACTGCGAGCTGCTGAGTGGGTGTGCACAATCTCGTTAGTATTGCGGCTCCCACAAACCAAAAGATTCTGATGATTAGCGTTGGTGAATACCCACCTGCGCGAATGAGTGGGCAGGTGTTCCTCGAAGGCGATAGCGCTTGGTGAACGTGACATGTTCCGGTATTGTACTAGCTGCAATCTATGCTTTCAGTGCTAATAGAGAAGTCGCCATTGCAAGCCACGACACGAACAGCACAGGCGGACGCGACGCAGTGCATCACCCTACTCCTCGCCGGCTTAAACAACGTGGTGTATTTATACTCCGTGGTAACGCCGGATCGATTGATTAAGCAATCTGTGTGGGAACCACCGGATAGGCAATCAGAGCTACGGAATTACGCGAAGGTGCGAACTAAACTGTTTTAGCCTCTTGCCAGGGTAGAGCAGAACTTTTAATAGGGTCCCTTAAGGTGACTCTGTCAAAGGTTTTGCGAAGGCCCATGGTGACCATGATATGCGGTCATCAGTAACCTGTCCTGCGGAGAATCCCGCGCTCAAGGTGTAAACCATCATGTTCCTGTCTAAAAAACTTATCTGCCGCGTGTGGACGTGCCGAGTACCTACTGCAAGGTGTCAGTGTGCTTGCACACATTCATCCGTCATCTTGCAGATGGTGGATGTAAAGAAAATAAGCCAGTGGCTACGTACATCCGAGGGTCTTCATGGTCTTGAGAATCGGTGTGACCGTGACATGATTCAGAGCTACGTGCTGCTCACGCGTGTCATTTATCCTTTGTGCGCACAGAGCACCTCGCGCTGTGTGGGATGAGGTTCGTTAGCATTGTCCATGTGGCACCGTTTTTTCCTGCACAGCTCTTTAAATTCACCTGTTAGAGAACCTGGGTTAACACTGATATAGCGAACAAACCCTCAAACCCAGATATGCTAGTGATAACTACATAGGTGCGCAAGCCCATACACCACTGAGTCACGGCGTCAGTCAAGGGATTATGCAAGTCTAGTTTATTGTGACGCTAGCTTTGGTTCTCCACTCGCTAGGTGGCTTGGCTTAAGTCGACGCTAGTGTTCTGCCTCCTCCAGATTTTCTCGTCATGGCTGCCCGCGGCCGCGCTGACAGCGGTACGACAAATCTTGTTTAGGGGGCTTAAGTCTCCCTCAAAACGGCGGCGTCGTGCGAGTACACCACGCGCAGTCGGTGTACTCGCCAATACTCGTTAAAGATTCTCCAACAGCCGGCGTGAATTTGCGTAGGCCCCGTGGCGTTTCGGTGGAAAATGCTCCGCCAGGCCGCTACCACCTTTTAGATGTCTGTATCATTCGAAAGCCAGCTTTTTACAGTGCACAGGGCATCGTGGGGTCCTATGGTACCGTATAGACTACTTTCGGCGTCCGAAAGGGCAGTCTGCGACAACTTGAGCAGCTACTGCCTGCTGTAGCGCTGAGCATTGCTTATCGCGACAAATCACAAGTGACTCTAAGCGCCAACATGTGTTTCGAAGGCTGCTCAAGTGGTACGCGGTTGAATCAACACGATGACGAAGTGCTTCGAATGTTATTATTGTGCGGCTGCTGCAAGGTGGCGTGGGGTTCTGTATTGTAAACTGTAATTGGTTTCTATTTCAGACACCTACTGCAAGGACCCTGGCTTCAGCGCCAACAGTGATAGGATCTTGATGTGGGACAACACTCCATACATAGGAGACGTCTGCTGCCCAAGGCAAACCACGGCCGCCTACTCCTGCCATGCGGGCTACGAGCTAGATGGAGCATCTTCCCTTCAATGCCGAAAAAATGGGACGTGGTCATCACCTTTGCCAAAATGCAGAAGTAAGGACAGATATGCCCATGCCGACTCTACTGCAATATCCTGTAAGCGTGCGAGATTATGAAGTGTGGGATTTTTGCAGGGAAACAACTATGCAGGACGAAAATGAGAGAGAAAGGCCTTGGGTGGGGTTATGAGGAAGCTTCAGTAAAGTACGTTGTTGGGCTAGTTGGTGCATGTCTCAACTTGAAAAAGGCGCTTAAAAAATACACAACACGAGCACGAAGAAGGACGGGACGGATGCGCACTAACAACTGATTTATTGGAAAGGAAAAACAGGAGTATAAGTAGGTTGTCAATAAGCCACACACATAAAAAATAAATAAAATCAGCGATAAAAGAACCAACAAGGCCACGGCAGCAGAAAATTCCACACATCATTACTGCGTGTTGTCGAGGAAGCGAAACTCATTCAAAAACAGTGATAGCGAGGGCTCGCTGATACAATCAGCGCGGAATTTTTGGATTAAATAGGCTTCACGCAGTTCTCTCGCCACAGTGTCACGACTTTTCCTACTATCTGCGTATCTTCTAGTCGTGGTGCACATTCCTTGCCACACTCCCGGCAGTGATGGGGCAAGTGCGACCCAGTGCCGTTCTTCATTGAGAGGTCATGCTCACGTAGGCGTTCATTAACGCATCGGCCAGTTTGGCCGATGTAAAATTTTCCGCATGTCAGTGGAATCTTGTAAACGACGCCTACTCGGCAGTGGACGTATTGCACACCGTGCTTCTTTTCGCAACAACTAGTTTTTCTTTTTCCGTTGATGCGTTTGCACAGGCTCGCCAACTTGCATGGCGCTGAGAACACAATCGGCACGTTAAACCTCGAGGCCACTCGCTTCAGATTGTGGGTCACTTTGTGCATATAAGGCACTACCACGGCAAGGAATGTGCACCACGACTAGAAGATACGCAGATAGTAGGAAAAAGTCGTGACACTGTGGCGAGAGAACTGCGTGAAGCCTATTTAATCCAAAAATTCCGCGCTGATTGTATCAGCGAGCCCTCGCTATCACTGTTTTTGAATGAGTTTCGCTTCCTCGACAACACGCAGTAATGATGTGTGGAATTTTCTGCTGCCGTGGCCTTGTTGGTTCTTTTATCGCTGATTTTATTTATTTTTTATGTGTGTGGCTTATTGACAACCTACTTATACTCCTGTTTTTCCTTTCCAATAAATCAGTTGTTAGTGCGCATCCGTCCCGTCCTTCTTCGTGCTCGTGTTGTGTATTTTTTAAGCGCCTTTTTCAAGTTGAGTTATGAGGAAGCTATTTTTCTGAAGTATAACGCATGAGCTATATAGTGTAGCCATACAGAAGGCCGTTATATGGGTGTTTAGGGAAGCACCGGTCAACTGTAAAGGTAGTTTGTAGGAGCGTGGATGATATTTGAAGTAGCTGCCTTGTTTGCTTTGTTCCAGAGCACAAACCTGCCTTGCGCGAAAGCACGTCCAGGTCATGTTACAACATTGAACAGAATTACGTCAGCTCTTTAAGTATGCAGCCGCCTTTTTTCTAACAGTTCATGCTCTCAAAGGGTGTTTTGTGCTATCAAGGAGCCCAGAGGATTCTCTTCTGCTCTCTCTGTCGTCGTGCATAGACACTTTCGCGTATTTAAAGAAAAAATGCAATAATTTGCAGATGTCCACCTTTGCATTGGTGCAGGGCCGCACAGCGCCGTAGACAGCATGCATGTGACAAGTACGAAATTGAATTTACCAAAATGTAGTGCCACATGAGAACGATATAAAAACATCCCAGAAGCTTAAAAAAGTGGAGATGATGTTTACGTTTAGGTTTTATTTCGAAGTTGAGAAAGCGTTTTTGGAACATGGTTTCTGCATCTACAACTTATCCTTTCCAAGCACTTAAGTCCCGCGAAGAGCGCAAAACGAGGCGCAAGTTTTGAATTGCCGTGGCCGAGGAAAGACAAACATCGTCTACGCTTGTGTGGCTAAGATGGGGCACAAAAATTTACGGCTGCGAGATATTGGTGAGTCTGAGCGAAAAGTTGACTGTGTCAGAGTACCAAATCGTTTGTGTTCTGGCGTCGTGGCCGTACTGAATTTTGGGGGTTTTTTTTGCTGGAACCGAGGGAGGTAGAGAAAAGATGTCCATTAAGTAAGACGTATTGGGAGTTTGAGAATGGGTTGAAGGCAGGGCGTACGGCCGAAGGGTGGGACCCGGAGTTCAGGGCCCCTAAGGCAGCAGCTTCTTCCCTTTCGCCCTCAATAAGCTATCTCTGGCCTTAAACTAAAAAGCTGGTCAAATCTGCCAACAATGTCTCTATATAAGTGAAATATTGGATGTTTCAGTCGTTCTCCCATCGGAATATTCAGGAATATCTCCACGTTGCGTGAACGAGAGTGGACGTTTCCCACTATTTAACTCAGTTTTAGGTTGATGTCGGAGGTCACCTTCTAAGTGCTTCGTTTACCAAGATTGGTGGATATATGTGGTGCTTTGCAATCATGCTCACAGTTTTCGATTATTCGTCGTTTATATCACCTTGCGGCAAAGGGAAGAATGGTGTGCCTAGCCGCAGGATGAGATCTTCTCGGGATTATTTGGGCAAAAGTCTGTGGTATTCGTGGTCTCAAGCTGCACGGTATGCTAGTTCGCGTGCATCTTAGTCGGCTGCGTCGTTCCCTTTCATACACCCGTATCCGCATGTCAATTAGGCGTTCCATTACTGTAAATTGGAAAATCTTCCAAAAGCTTTTCGGCAGAAGGAGCGCTTGTTGTTTCTATATAATGTTCTCTTCATGTCCAGTTTGTGCACTCTTGTTTTTATAAAAGTACTCTGCCTGCACCCAACAGCCTTATGACCTTAAAGTAAAAAAAATTCCCACCTCCCCTCGCGGGAACCCCTGTGTAGATGCGACGCATAGGGGGTTCACGTTGCACCGTTGGACAGCAGAGGAACGGCGCTGGAACGATGGAGCGGAGCGGCGCAGGCACCGCGTTTTATAGCGCGCATAACGGTGAGGGGACGCGCCGGCGCCAGTGCGTCTGCCGCGGCTGTGACGCAACACAATCCAACACAATCCACTTTAATCTAATCCAATCCAATCGAATCCAATCCAAGCCAAGCCAAGCCAATCCAAGCCAATCCGATGCCCCTCGCGAGAGAGCGTTCGCTATCGGAGAGGAGAGGGGGTGAGCGGCGGAGAGCGCAGCTGGCGCGGCGAGGAGAATGGGGGAGGGGCGGACGCCGACGACGACAACGCCGGATGCAGGGAGAAGGCGGGTGAATGAGCTGCGTTGCATCTAAAAAGCTGTAAATAGACGTAAGGAACGAGTACTGCATATTTTGTTGTATGTACGCAAGATGTTTCTTTTTTATGCATGTAAGTTCTAGCTGGGGCTTATAGCCTGCAGCCTTTTGTAAATAAATAAATAAATAAATAAATAAAGAAATAAATAAAAACGTTAAAGCTTCTATTCAATGGTTCTGCTAAGTGCGTCGCCGAGTGGATGGCTCCGATTTCCGCTTCCTCTTTTCCGGAGTGCAGTTGTGCTGTGATTCCACAACAATTTCCATGGTAGGCCAGAACAATAATTTATGGCTTCGTACTCCCGTGCATCCCGGTGTGGCATGCAGTGTGCTTATGGTTCTTGAGATTTCCTATAAGGAAGGTAATACGGGCTTGCCACCTGGTTGCTGCAGGTCTGCGTTTACAGTTTTCGGTGGGGAAGACATTTTATGGCTACTCGCTCGATCGGTGACGTCCCCATCATGTGGCCTACAGACCTTAGTACCTTCGTAACAAGGCAGAAATTTCTGTTTGTCTGTCTGCCTGTTCCTCCATTCAACTTCGTTCGTAATCATATTCAACCAGAAACTGAAAACTATCGGGTCTTGTTTCTGGCCCTTGTTTTGGTAGCTCTTTAATAATGCACTCAAAGAAAATTAAAACGAATTTACATTTTACCCGGATATCTTACACTAAAAAATATTTAAAACATACGAAGCAACGGCGCCTCAGCTTCGCTGGTCATTTGTCTTGTGTATAAATCAGTGGAGTCAACCTTTTAGTGTGACCTTGTCTTCATGTCCACGAGCAAATATGAGTCTGTTTTCTTGTCGCTCAATCTAAGCACCCCAACAAACAGACCGGTTAACCTATGCTTCGACGTGAAACATATAAAGGCAATGGTGTTTTAAATGCAGAGCATTTCAGTAACTCACGATGTCACCCGCGTTGGCGTCCGTAGTCCGCATCGCTCCCCGTCGGTCTGGCATTGGATTGGATTCGATTGGGTTGGATTGGCTTGGATTGGATTGGCTTGGCTTGGCTTGGATTGGATTGGTTTGGTTTGGATTTGGATTGGATTGGATTAAAGTGGATTGTGTTGGATTGTGTTGCGTCATAGCCGCGCCACGTTGCGTCATAGCCGCTCCACGTTGCGTCATAGCTGCGGCAGGGGGTTCACGGCACGTTTCACGTTTCACCATCGACTTCATCGGCAATGTGTACGCGGGAAGAGAAGGCGGCGCGGCGGCGTGCTGCGGATGCTGAGCGCAAGCGCCGCAAGCGAGCCGCCGACGCCGAACTTCGCCAGCGAGAAGCCGCAGCCATTCGTGAACGTCGGGCGGCGATGCGGGAGGGAAAACAAGCACAAAAAGAACAGAACTCCTGCTGGCGCAGTTTCAGGCAGGGGGTGCGCGAGCACTGCGAAGGCGGGAAATTTGAAATGCGTCGGGTGGTAGCAGTGAGTGGATAACGGCGCTACAGGCCATTATGGCGAATCAGTGCTCTGCATTTCCAACAGTTTTCACGTAGAGTGGAACGGCTGTAACTTTTTTTTACTACTGAGACTGCTGCTGTGCTGATAGGTTTCACAATATTCAGTAAGAACGAAACCTCATTCATAATTTAGGCAAAGATAAGTTGGTAGCCGGGAGTAGCAGCATTCTTTTTAAATACACGCTTTATTTGTTTTCAGTGTAGCGAAGCAAACGTGTTAAAAATGGCGGCATCTCCACTCCGTGGATGATGGCGAGGGGGCGGTGTATGGCGACTCAAAATGACATCCAAGTTGCGCCCCGAGTGACATCCGATTTGCGCCCCCAACCGTCATTCGATTTGAGCCGTGAGCTGCACCTTCATTATTCCCGAAATGAAACTGCAACTCACGGCTCAAATTGAATTTCGCTGGATTTTCGCTTGATGGTGGTGTGAGCACGGATCGACGCGGACGGACATGGGGAGGTGCTGAGGTACTCCGCACCGTTACAGGCGAGGGAGTAAGCTGTTTGTCTCTCGGATACTAACTCACGGTCGTAGGCTAAATGGTAAGACGACTGACACTGACTCTGTCTGGTCTACCATAGACAGGCTCGAATTCTGCCGGTGCCTGTATGATTTTTTGCGATTGTAAATGCTATGCGCACGGGCGCGGACGGACACTGTGCGGTCCTAAGGTGCTCCGCACCTAAACCTGTGCTGAATACTCAAGATTGAAGCAGACACTGGCAGAAAGGATGTCGGCTTGAGCTATTTCAAGCTGAAGACAGTCACCACAGATACATGGTTCACCAGCAGTCAAAACGAGAGAAAATTGAATTGCGACAAGGTTCATTTCATTAATTTGTTTAGCAAACACGAAGGAGGGGAAAAGCGTGATCGTTTCGAAAGGGAGAGACAAGAGCTTCTGACATGGCAGGAATGTCACAACATTCGTTGTTCGACGAGTTTTTGCGAAGCATACAGACAGTCTTTTCTTTCTGTTATTGTACGCGTAATATTCTATTCAAGTATTTTTATGTAGTATTTGATTATTTGATTTGTGTTTTGAACTTCTGTTTGTTTAATTGATCTTTCGGTGCTTTATTTATTGATGCAGTGGTTTGTTCGTCTCTGGTCGATCAATTGATTGATTGATTGATTGATTGATTGATCGAATGATTGATTGATTGATTGATTGATTGATTGGTTGATTGATTGATGTTGATTGATGATTGATTGATTGATTGATTGATTGATTGATTGATTGATTGATTCATTCACCAAACTCTCTGTTCAGAACAGACATGCACCCGGTTTAAACGAGGAGCCCACTTGAATGTAGAAGAGTTTGAGGCTACCAATGTAACCGACTTTGCGGAAGGCACAGATATCAACTTCCGATGCGATGCCGGGTATCTGCTCCAAGGCGACTTCAGTGCTAAGTGCCACGAGGGTGTTTGGTCAGCGCGCATGCCTTACTGTGAACGTAAGTTCTGTGCTATTGAACATTTTGTGTGATTTGCGCATAGCCATGAACATTGATCGTCTCCTGCTGTTGCCACAAGAGAATATTGCAGGAGGTACTTATTTTTAACAATTTATTACCCCAACGGCGCACTAAAATTTCTGGCATAATTTTGATCAGACAGCAAAGCACATCCCATGTCTGCTTTTTTTACTTTTACAAGATGGAAAATATCTTTGCTGATGCTCAAGGATAAAACTCACAGCGTAATGGAGCTATTGTGCCGTTCTGGACGCTGTTTTGTGCCGGAGATTAGAAGCGTTGTGCACTCTGTGAATCACCGAACCATATTGCTTGTGGAAGTAGAATAGAATGAAAACAAATTCAAACATATAACCCACCCTTTAAAAAAATGTGGCGCTTCTTAGCAGTTTTTAAAAACTAAAAGAAAGGAAATGGTCCTACTGAGTTTTAATCCAAAGCATGCTATATACAAACCCGGTAGTACTAATAAAGAAGATATTGAGCGGCGAAAACAAAAGTACATTCCATAAAGCTCTCAAAAGCGCTCTGTTGCCAATTCTCCGCAGCCTATCTGGCGGCCTGTTTCGATGCCGCCGGAATAACTACATACAGGAGACAAATGTGTTGTATGTTTTGCCATCCTTCAGTTTGACTTACCTATGCGGTGCGCACTAGGAGAGCAGTGGCGCAGCCTGAAATATTTTTGGGGGTGTTATACGCTGCCGGTTAAAAAAAGCCAAAAGGACCGATAGTCTCCGGGATAACATCATTTCATTTTTATTTTCTTATCTTATATTCATTTGCAACGCTTACGTATTAATATGCCGATGCGTACTGTGAGCAGCGCGATAAAAAGAGGCCGAAATGCGGCGGGGATATAGGGGAGAATGCACCGCTCAGAAAATTTAGGGGGGTGTTCTTACACCGAGCCCCCCTTGGCTACACCCTTGTTGGAGAGCTTTTGTTGTGTGCTGGTCTGGCAGCGGAGCATAATAGAATAGTCTGATGGCATGAGAGAGTTCACATAAACTCGCTTTCGTCTATATAAAGATAGTGTTGCCTGATGTTTGGCAGGAATGACAGCGCCCTTTGCGCGATGTCCTAATGGTGCTGGCTTCTTCAAATGCCAGCCTGCTCCCTTTGTGTTCAGTACTGCTAAGGTGCCATAATCCCTAGAGCCTTCAAGGCTGTAACGCGTACCACCACAACCAAGTAGAAAGATGCCCAGGCTGGCAGAGGAAAGACATTTATTAACCTATCCCTCACCAGATTGGTAGAACCGCCAAGAAACCTGGCAATTCAGCTAAGCATTGTCAAACCAAATCAAAGAAATCCCTATACCTTAACAACATGCGCCTAAAACTAACCCAGTACAATCACCTGAGCAGTGCACAAGGCTCTGGCATACGCAAGCACCTGGAAGGTCCCTCGTCCTTGTCTAGTGGATGACTTTGTCTGCCCAAGCTGTCGCGCCTTCGTGGGTCAGCCTAATGCGTGCTCACCTCCCGCTTGATTAAGAGCGTAGAACCATTGCCCGTGCAGTCGTCCATTCTAAGTATTCGGTTGGGTTCCCGCTGAAGACGTGAAGTCGGTACAGCCAGACTAGGATCGTTTCTAGGGAGCCGCTGCCAGAGCAGTGCGATTAAGGGTCAATGGTGTGTAGAAGAGCCAAGCAAGGTAAGACCAGACTCCGCAAATGCGCTGCTGGAGTTGTGGGAGTAACGCCTCACGATGCCTCGGATAGCCAGGCAGGGCAGGACCAGGTCCTGTAAATGGCACTCCTAGGGCCATGGGAGCGCGGGCCGACGAAGTGTTGAGAATGCAGGAAGGCCCCGACTAAGGCCCTATGAAGAGTTCACTTAGTGGCTCTAGACCGGATTAGGTTCCGTAGATGCCATTGCTGATGCCGTATGACCACGGGCTCACGGCGGCTGCGAGAGGCAGGCAGACTAGTAAACTGGCGTTGAAGAGAGAAAAATGGAGCCTTGCCAGCTCGCTCTCGCCCAGGCTGCTGCTGAATCGACGGGGTTCTGGGGCTTCTGCAGAGGAGACCAGAAAACCGGTGAAATCGATAGTGTCTACGTACGTGCGCTTAAATTTCGGTTGCATATAACCAGTCGATCGCCGGAAGCGCAGAGAACACTGTACTTTCTTCTGAGTCACTTCCTATACAGGCAATGAACACTGAAAACTTTCAAGCAGAAGTGTTCATTGCAATGGAATAGTTTCATATGGCATTCAAATTATATGAAGTGTGGGCTTCACCAGAAAAGTTTACTGTAAAGCTTTCAGCAGAGAGTTTACCGGACCACTTTGTCTTCTTTATAAAATAGAGATCCGGTGCGTGCCCCTACGAAGCCCGATGCATGGATGGATGTCCGGAGGGAGTTCAACAGCAGTCGGTGCTACTGCTAAATTTGGATGTGCAGAAGGATACCGACTTCTGGGAACTGAAGAACGCCGCTGTCACGGTAACGGGCTCTGGAGTGGCCTGGCCGTGCGCTGCCTTCCTGAAGGTAAGTACTGCACCTAAGTAAAAAATTACCCAGTTTTCTAAATTTCGTGTTTATGCCATCCATTGAAGAAATACAATGTCTATAGAAAAGTAAGACAACACAACATGGCATTTACAGATTATAAAAAAAGAAGCCATTTCACTCTGTGAATGTACATGAACAGCGCAGCTGTAGAAAACACATGTCACATTGTTAAAGAACATACGCGTAGTGACTATGTAGTGACTATGAATGAAGGATTATCTAATCAAATGCATAACGACAACAGTTCTCTCCTGGCAGACAAACATTGGGTTATCTGTTTCCCTGCCATGGAAGCCCATCTATGGACAGCAGACGTTAATTCTGTGACGATTTAAAAAAATAGCATGGAAAGCGAAAAATGAGTATATATGTACCTCTGCGTAACCATACAGTCGATTCAGGGGGCAATCTTCTCACAATCTTCGTCTGGAAAGTTCGAATAACACAATTGTCAGAGCACCTTTTAAGTGCGAATGAACTTCTTAAGCGACCCTGAATCACGCGTCCACCGCCGTCCGTCCATCCGCACCACATACCCACTTAGGGCGATTGGCCAAGAAGAGTTCCTAATTTCTTTAGCACATACCCACTTAGGGCGATTGGCCAAGAAGAATTCTTCCGCATCACCCGTGCATTCCCACTTCCCCATCGACGACTGCTGCTTCGCCAGGAGCGGAAGTCGGGGCGAGTACTGCGGCGTCTACCTCGTCGGTCACGTCTGCGCGAACCTCGTGTCGCACGCCGTGTCCTCCTCGCCGGTCAGGGACGAGTCGCCGTACAGTGCCGTCTACACCGACGCGTACTCGGGCGACGGAATCGTGGTCGTCACCCTCTACCTCGCGCCAAACATCTCGCGCGACGACGTCGTCGAATACGTGGACGCGGCGATGGAGAGTGTGGCCAGGCGCGTAAAGCCCTCGGACCCGGTCGTGGTTGTTGGGGACTTTAACGTGGACGTGCGAAAGGGCGGCGAGTGGTTGATGGAATACATGCTCGCCAACAACTCCATGACGTGCCTACAGCTAGAGGCTCCCACCAACCATCAACGGCAGCTACATCGACCTGGCCTTTGCGAGGAACTGTCTGATACGCGCGGTCTTGCAACTCTTGACCGTACATTTCAGTGACCACAAGGCGGTCATAATGACCGTCAACTACAATGACAACACCAACAAGTGCTGAATAAAGAATACTGTCGTTTCACTTTACTTGCGTGTGTGTGTGATCTCCTCGAACATACACTTTAATTCACCAAGATTTCCAGAGAACGACTAACGGGGTGTGTGAATCCCCACTTGATCACGCGGGGGTGTAAATGCAACTAACGGGCGAATGCCAACACAGTTCAACATAACTCCCCCTCATAGCATCACCCGTGCATTCGCACTTCCCCATGCTCCCCTTCGGGGAAATGCGGGTGAATTTTTTTAACCATACCCCTCCCGTAGATGCTAATATATTCACGTAGAGGGCAAACGAGAATTCTATAACGTATAGTGTATATTTTGAAATAATTATTGCCATAAGTAAATATAAAACACCGAGAAGATGTAGTCGCATTAGCGGCTAAATTTCGTATAACTTTGTTAAGAAGGTTTCAGCAAAATCGTAGTTGCGGCCGTTTCCTCTAACTTTACTCTTGAAATACATGTCCATTTAGTTGCAGCAGACCACAATTCTGTAACGTTTACTGCAACACTATGAACCTTTTATTACAAGTAAATAAAACTTGGACTACTGATAGAGCCATCCAAGTAACGATTTGTCGTGTGTTTCCTATTTGGAAAGTTTAACTAGCATTACAGGCACAGCCCCTGTCTGTTGAGCGCCCGCGGTAAACTTAGCGAGAAAGATCGATTTATTGACGGACACAAAACGTGCACGCAGCATTGGAGAAAAGCAGCTGTGTAATCAAAATACGTTCATTCGCAATAATTTTAAATACCGCTAACAATCAGGACGAGAAATGAACACATATCACGGTTTGGGTAGTGTACATTAGCACTGTTTTTAATTGTCGCAATTTTGCACAACATAGCTCATATCACTGTCTTCACAGGAAACAAATGAATACGGAACTGGAGATACTTACATTCTGGTGTTTGGGGATATGTACGTGACTATGGTGACACGATTACCTTTTACGACAATCGTGATATTTCACAAATTTTATATCGTAGTAGAGTAAATCAACAAAGAATTGATAAACAATTACTACATTTATACATCGCAAATATTGAAGAAAATAAAATCGAAGAGTAAGGTGGAAGGGAAATGACACCGAATATTGGTATAGATGAACCATATTGTGTTCAGTAAAATTTGAAGCTGTAAAACAACGAGCAACATACACAAGGCAATTGAAAGTAGCGGAAAGGTGCTTTGAAGACTTGTACGCAAAAAAATTCACGCCTGGAAGCAGAATATAAAATAGTAACATTGTACGCAAGGTTGTGTGGTGACTGAAGACGTGGTGGAAAGGAGTAACAAAGATGAAGATCACCCAACACGCAGGAAATGGCAACGACCTGTCAGACATCGCCCTCGAACCTACATGCGACAACTCGTATCCGCACTTGAATACCAACGGGGTTGAACGCGTGATGGCATTGTAGCCCAGGAGGCTCCACAAGATCCTTGCTAGCGTAGATATCGGTCAGTCAATGGAAGAACGCCACGCTGACTGTCTTATTATACTGCTTAGGGCACTAGTCTTTCAGTACCTGGCACAATACATCGAGCTAGTCCTGACAGTGGCTGGAGGTGGCTCTGTAACTTCATGTCTGAACTTTTGGCACGGTACGTTACGTGGACGTTTCAGTAGTCACTTCCGTCTACACGTGACCACACGACTCGGAGCTACATTACCTGCAAGCTCCTTTTGTGGCGCAGGCCGATGAACTCTCAGCCTTAGCATACGCTGTTTGGGAGTCATGGCTGCTTCGTCAGCCCCCAGGTCTGCGACGCCGTTTTTCATGGCGTTGCACCCCGTGTTCGGGGGCAAGCGAGCACTGTTTAGCCTGCGAAAAGTGGTTATATTGGCCGCCCGCTATCAGCATGTGAAAATCCACCTTGTCAGTAAATTGCCAGCTGGGGTCTCTTATTACGGTGTGTTATCTTACTTCAGAGAAGCACAGAAAATCTCAGCTGGATCCAATGACATACCGATCAATTGTACTTGTGAGTTGCGCACCGGAAAGAGGATGGAGCGAATTATTCTTGCATGTCTGGAGTGGTTCCTTGAGCATTAGAATATTTTCCCTGATGTCCTGGCTGGATTCCGTCATTGGCGCTCATAGAAAGACTGTGGTATTTATTTCGTGACTGTTGTGCAGCAGCGGAAAAGTGGGAAGCGCATATGTGCTGCGTTGTTCCTCGACGTAAAGAGGCCTCTGATACGTGGAAGACGATGCGCTTCATAAAGTACTACAGGCTGTGGGGCTCGGTGGCCGGGTCTACCAGTGTATACAGAGCTACCTCATGGGGAGGTTATTCTTTGCAATGACTGAAGATGGACCGACATCAGCTCACTTTACTCACCGTGGTGTTCCCCAAGGAGGCGTCCTGAGCGCTACACTGTTTAAATTTACACTAATTGACCTGACTTCCTGCCTACCAAGGAGGTTTCACGTGTCGATATACGCCGACGATATATGTGTTTGTGCAGAAGGCGTGACTCGTTGGCATACGCGAGCACGACTGCAAAATGGCGCAATCTTGACGATATGCTATTTACATAGATAGGCGTTGGAAATATTCAGCAGCAAATGCGCAGTGCTTGCATTTACACGAAAGCCTATGCACGCATAAGGATGTCTTATGTGAGAAAAGATTCTCGGCATAGCTGTCGACAGAGGCCTTTCTTGGAGTGCTCATGTAAAGCTTGTAAAAATCCTTTGCAGTGGTACATGTACAAACTCATCGGCAGCAAGAAGTGGGGAACGCCAATGAAGTCGATGTTACAGCTGTAAAACGCACTGTTCTTAGGCGGTGGTACAATGCCCGCTCTCCTTTCTGGAGCATGCCGCACTACTCGGTCCCTTCAGGGTATACAAGCTGAGGCCCTGCGAACTTGCCTTGGCCTACCACGGCGTACGCCCACAGCACCGACCATTGTCCTGGCTCGGAATCACCCTTTGGCAACCTTCGTGGAAGTTGAAATACTCAGCACGTATATCAGGCACCTCACCCGCCTGCCTGATCATCACCTCGCGGGTATACCAGCGACCCGTCCGCGAACGTTGTTCGAAAGGATAGTAGGTGCCCACAACACCATCATGCCATTGACCTACATGCGGGCGATGAGACCGCTTCGCTGTGGTGCGTGATGCGGCCCCGGGTGTGCCTAGATATTCCAGGACTAAAGAAAAAACGCGATCTTACAATACCGGCCCTGCAGCAGCTAAGTTTGACGTACTGGCGCGAGACGCACAGTGACCGAACCCATATATACACCGATTGCTCGGTAACATCGTCGGGTTCTCCCGGCGCTGCTACTATACCACGAATGTCAAGGGACAGGCGAATTCCAGATAGACAATCCTACAACCTCCACGGCTGCAGAACGTACGGCCATCCGTAGTGCTCTCCACACCATCGACCAAAGTTATTTCGGGAGATGGGCTACCTTCCGTCAGTTGAAGCCTACACTTCTGTCTCTCCAGTCAGGCCTTTTCCGGGGACCTCACAAACAGTTACTGGCAGAAATAAGAATAGTGTACGACCGTGCCGCCCAGGTGGGTCATCATGTCATCCTGCAGTGCCTTCCCAGTCACTGTGGCATTGTCGGCAACGAAAGTGCGGACGCTGCTACCCGGTGGGCGCATGGAACAGTGACGACTGTCCACATTTCATTGTCTCGGTTGGACGCAGCTAGGGACCTCCGCATACTCGCCCCCGAAACAACAATCTCTCAATGGTCTGCAGAAGAATTAACATGTGCACGTATTGGTGCCCTTGACCCACATTTACAACGTCCCCTTCCACTAATCCGCCCAGGGCCGGACGCAAATATTCGTTGCCTTCTTTGGCTGTGGGTGGTGGCATTCACAAATGCTAACTCATGCTTGATAGGATTGGCAGCAAGTGAGGAGTGCGACACGTGTTGCACGCCGGACAAGATACGTCACGTTTTATGCGAGTGCACACGCTTCGCGACTGAATAAAAATAGCTGTCTTCAGCACTGAGGAACCCGGACACGCGGCGGCCATTTTCATAACAAAAGATTTTGTGTCACTGGCCCTCTCTGTTTTCCACTACGGTTACTAGGAACTCTTACACTTTCTACAGGCGACGAACTTAAATACCAGACTACAGACTGAAAACCTCCACTGGTAATCACTCAACTTGAACGTTTAGTGCTTCAACGCTGGGCATAGCTGTCTGCTCTAACTATTCTTCATTCTTTTTCTTTTCTTTATTGCCTTTTTTCCTATTCCCACGTGCAAGGTAGCAAACAAGGCAGGTTAACTTTCCCGCCTTCCTTCTACATCCTTCTATCCTTCCTTCAGCCGGTTGCGCGTTAAAAGTAATTGGGGTTGAATTCGGCTACAGCATACAGTAGCCGAACATTTTTTTGTACTCCAAAAATTCGGACTTGCTGGATATTCCGAACCTTCCCAAGGAACCGCCAGTTTTGCCATAGGAGTAAAGACTCGCGTAATATTCGGGCTGCTCTTTTATTTGGACTGTATTTCGTTCCCCCCCAGGTCCGAAAAATTGGCCGGCTACTGTATTCTTTACGTACTTCCTCGCTGCCACGACGAGGAAATTTAACCTACTTTAATCCTGGAAAGCCGATCGTCTTTCAAATACCTTAGGCTGAACCCTAAATGCGCCTAACCCGTTAGTCATTATGACATATGGTAGTCATTTGCTCACCATTGCCTGCTTTCGCCGAATATTCTCGCTGTGATGCTTCATTTTTAAAATGAAGCCTCCAGTCGCCTTATTGTGAACGACTCCAGTTTTACCATTCTCGCTGCTCCCCTGCAGTGCAACGATAACACGTTTCAACGTCTGGCCTCCTAGCCTTCGCAGCAGCCAAACGAGATTCGTTAGAACATTTTCACAGAGAGCTAGAAACCATCTGCACAAATATTCTGTCTTTTTGAAACCTACTAGTGTTGCAGTCGTTCCACATTATGACGGATCACATCCCCCTCTTAATGCCTTCCCCACGAATTACACATTATTGTCAGTCAGTTCCAACATCTTTCTATTATTTCAGGAAGAACTGGAAACACTTGTCACGTTAGCGACGCCAACGATATCATGTCAGACGGTTTGTGTCCCTTTGAAGCTCTGCAGCTGTTGCGCATTCAAAGTTATGGGACAGAGTTATAGACTATGTGGGGTGAACCTTGTACCCTGCACCCAAACCCCTCCCTAAGCCATGTAGGCCAGTCTACCTGGGGTGTGGCATACCCATGACTCCACCTGGCACCCCTATTTCGGCCCTTTACACCGTTTTAACTTCCACCTCATAATAGACTCTTCCTGGGAAACGAAGGCCTCGAACACGCTAAAATTAAGACAGCTTAGTCACCGGAGCGAGCCACTATTCTTTTCAGCCAGCCAAAAAAAAAGCTCGGCAAATGTAAGAAAGCGCTTTATGACGTCACCTCGTGAGTAGCTTCCTCTTCACTGCGACATTGTCGGCAGCACAAGCGCCGACGCTGCCGCCCCTTTGACCCATCAAATAGCGGCTACACTACACGTTCCATTATCTAGTACGGATGAAATTAGGGCCTCCGGCATACTCAGCCGGCAAACACTTTCTGAATGAGCTATCGAAGAATTCGCGTGGGAATATATTGGTGCCCTATACCCGCACTTTCAGCGTCCCCTTCAATTAAGGCTCTCATGGTCGTACGCAACCCTTTTTGGCCATCTCTGCCAGGGAGTTGAATTAAAATACATTTACTCCAAGTTGATAATAATGGCAGAAAGTTAGAAATTTGAATCTTGCGATGTTTCGGAAATGATGCACCATGTTTATGTACCAGGTATTATGTAAGTGCCCTTGTTACTCTTCCGAAGGAAATTGTCGCCAACATTGTGCTGCGTAGACTCTCGGTGCGATATTCTGAGGACAAAATTTAATGTCAATGGCCTTCTCTGTCATCAGCCAATAAGGCAAATAAGAAACTCAGGTGCTTTTTACGGGTATCCAGCTTGAGCACACCACTATAAAATGAAAGACCACAGGGACAATCACTCAAACTGAATGTTTAGTGTCCTTATTCTAGTCATACCTGCCTACGCTTGTCACCAACAGTTTTCCTTTCTCTGCTTTCTTGCTTGGCCATTTCCTCTTTCCCACGTGCAGGATAGAAAGCTAGGCTCAAGCCAGGATAACCTGCCCGTCGTCTTTTTTCTTCTTCTTTCCTTTCTTTCGCCAAAGTCACACAACGTATTTTCTTCACGACAGCTTAGAAAGTGAAAACAGAGTTCCTAAACAAAATTGCGAGAAGCCTGAAATAAATCCCATATACAAATACATGTTACGCCTAACTATACGGTACTAAAGTGAAAGACACGAGTCTTGCTTTACGTTCTTGAAGCCATTTTCAGTGACCCAAGTCGCAGCACTTGCACGGATGCTGGCGACCCTGACAACGGTTACCAGAACATCGGTGTTGCTACTACCATTTTGGGCACTTTCGTCTCGTTCTCGTGCTACCCAGGGTACCACATGCTGGGTAGCCCCATCGTCTTGTGTGACTCACGGCTTCAGTTGCAAAGTCGACCAATATGCACAGGTAAGTAATGCACTCATCTATCTTGCGCTCTCTCACGCACGTAATGATCAGGCAGTGTTCCTGCCCATTTAATTGCCCTTGTTGTCAAAGCTCTCTTAGTAATTGGTTACGTGCAACACATGCGACTTCCTTCAGACTCACTGTGTTTATCCTGAGTCATCCGATTGGTGGAGCTTGTAGTTTTACTTCGTTCTCTGCAAGCATTCCTACATAATGTTGGGGCTAAACTTTATTTTGAGCTAGCTGCAGGGACTTGAGTACGCACTCTCCCAGATAAGTCGATGAAGCGCAGAGAACGAGGAAATTATTCAAGGTAGGCAGGAGATATTAATAGGAAAATAATTAGGATAGCACGAGATAATAATTGCAAGAAGCATCCTGTAATTAAGATATAATTTCACGTTATTATTTCCGTAGATTGCGGCGGAGGCTGCGTGGCAAGCAAAATAATAAAACAATCATCTTTTGGCACATACGCCGTCAAACTTAACATTTACATAGGCGTTTACCTTACTTCTAGGAGTGACATTTGATTGGGTTGACGAAACATGTCAAGTTTAGCGGACAAAGCTGGTATTATTCAAATGTTTTGTTCACTTGTAGCAGTATTGCGAAACATTTCGTCCCAATTAGGTGACTTAGATGACTTCCAGAGGAACGTCTGTACCCTGGGTTCGTAAACATCGTGGGCCTGATCGGGGCCATCTCTACTAGCAGAAGGGAAACATCTTTCACAATATAACTGAAGTGGTTATACCTCTTTAAACACACTGCATGTAACCATCCTGGAGTGAGCGAATTTGCACCAAAATTAGGGAACATGCATATGTGTTCCACACTTTGGGCACATTCATTGGAACCGAACATCGCATAGCGGAGCATCCTCAAGGGGTACACAGCAAATAACAGAACGTACGTTGAACGGGCAAAGGGGGCACTCCGGAATACGAGATTTTAATCATTGAGCGGCGTTAATGCCGCAGTGAAAAAATATTAAGCAGAAGGACGACTGTTACTTTGATGAATTGCACTGCAAGGAAGCAGCAGCAAGCTAGGTATTAGGTTTCATTTATTTCATTGATTAAAGATCTACACATGCAATGTGGCTATGAAACCGAAATGAAATGTGGCTATGAAACCGAGTCTATGAAACCGAAATAAGAATTGCCAATATACTTACATATTTATTTCGGAGCGAAGAACCGTCGTCTTACACAGTGTCATAATCTAAATAGCAAGAGGAACGCGTCCCTGATGACTGTCGATGTTACGTGATCAGAAATGTTTCAGTTATGTGACAATTTTGCACATACCAATTACACTCAATTCGAGCACTCTTCCACTTCTCTAGCACGCCTCTCCGCCTCCTCCTGTTTCAAGGTCAATTTTACGCAGGAATACGGTTAAAGAGATACAATGTAAAAACTGGGTAAGTCACACAAACACGTGAATTGCATGAAAACTGCCTTTGAAGAACTTTTGAAGGCGAAAATAATTGGTCATCCTCATCTGCAAACACTCGGTAAGACTGGAAACAAATGCTTGTTTCTGTGCTTAGGTACTAAGACGGACAACTAAAGCATCAGGTTTGTCATTCGCCTATTACTTTAGCTTGAGGGACTAGCTGTTGAACCATCGCCCAACGCCTGTTTGTACGTGAAAATGTTTGTGCAATGCCCATACCAATCCCAACTATCTTCGTCTGAAGCGTTGTACCTACAGTCCGACCGATCCCGTTCCGGGTGATGCTGTGGAAGTGCTGTGGGAAAAAGAAGGGTAAGGGGAGAACAATCTGAAGGAAAGACCGCGTTGTAGGCCTCAGGATTTTAATAATAAAGTTAAATAAATACAAAGCTAATAGTATCAATTTGCCCCGAAGCTCCTAATGTGTCTTTGTCATGTGGTTGTTTTATTTTGTGAATTTATTCCTTCCACAGGCAAATTCCATTTCATGCACGGAGGTGACGTGCGGCAAACTATCCAGAAGAAGCTTCATAGCTTCGCTGCTCTTCCAAAATTACAGGGATTAGGTAAAGTCACTCTTCCCCACCGTGTAGACAAAGCCGACCCTGCGGGAGTGCGTCGCATCGTGTACTTTTTGCTTGAAGCTTCTACCACCATCGGTGCGAAGAACCTCCACAAAAAAATCAACCTTGTCACAGCAATAACACGTCAGGTATGCTTAACAACCTGCCTTCTCGTACGTTTTGAGGTACCATCACAACAACATACATTCCAATTCTAATTTATTGGACTACACTTACATAACTCTCTCAAGTTCATTCCAGCCTAAACAAACGCTGTTTCCGTCCGAAGAAACAACTGGCGAAGCTTGCACTGAGGCGCGCTAGGCTTTAAACATAGCGAAGCTGTAGGATTTCTTTCTAGGTGAGCCCTGAAGGGCAACCACCAAGCATTTGTCTAAGTTTGAAATTCTTTATTTACATGCTCCGTCATTGCTTTGCACTGTGCTAGAAGTAGTCACCGTCACATGCTACGATATCGTCATGTTCCTCGTGCTAAGCATTATTTGAGGAGAAGCGCTTGACGACAGCTGGGGCGCAGCGGCGGTGCGTACGTGCACGACGAGTGCGTGGAGGTTCTGGCGTCGCGTCGAATTTCCGTGGAGCAGGTGTGGCGCCAGCTGCGGCGTTGTTGGTTTGTAGACAACGCGAGGCGCTCCTGGTGGTTTTCGCCAGTTTTGTTTTTTGCTAAAGCCACTGCGCGAGCCGGGAATGCTGGGTCGTCGCCACGAGGCACGTGCACACGAGCGCTAGGCATTTTCTTGCTGCTCCGTGTTTTTGCCTGTTTTCTTTTTTGCTAAAGCCACTGCGCATGCCGGGGACGCTAGGCGGTCAGCGTGGGGCACGCGCACACGAGCGCTCGACATGTTCTTGGTATTTTGCCTAGTTTATAAATTGCAAAGCTTTTTCCGGCACGGGGTTCTAACGAAATGACTAAAAGACTATTTGTCAGGACGTAAGCAGTTCGTTCACTTCGACGGCCAGTCGTCACAATGTGTTGACGTCTTATCTGGCGTGCCTCAGGGCACGGTTTTGGCCCCTGTTCTTTTCCTGCTTTTCAACAACGACATAGCAAAAGATATAGAAGCAACAGTGTGAATGCTCGCAGACGATTGTATCAATTACAATGAAATACAGACCGTAAATGATCAGTAAGTTTTGAACCATGCTTTAAAAAATTGATACGTGGTGCCAGGACAGGCAAATAACAATAAATGTAGCAAAAACTGTTTGCATGACTGTCACGATAAAGAAAAACCCTGTATTTTTTTCGTACCAAATCCACCAAAGTGAACTACAAAGGGTTAATGAACACAAGCACTTAGGTATGATTCTTTCTTCTGATATTAAATGGAACAAGCACGTGCCATACATCACAACTAAATCTCTCTCAGCGCTTCTTTCCCTCAAGCAGTCCCTCCAATACGGTTTGGCAAAAACCAAGCTACTTGCATACGCGTCACTTGTTCGATCTATCATCGAATATGGCGTCATATGCTGGTTCCCATACACTAAGTGTTACAAGAGCAAAGTTAGAGGGTGTACAAAGAAAAGCAGCCAGATTCATCTCTAAGAAATACCGTCGTCACGATTCAGCAACTGAACTGCTACGATTAGCTGGGCTCCCAACAATCAGCGATCGCGCAAGATACTTTCGAGTAAAATTCCTGTTTCTTCTCCAGAGTAATTCTCTAAAAATAGACAAACACCCGTTCCTAACACGTTCTGAGGCAAGGAATTTTAGAACAATACACAATGAACAATTACTCGAATACAGATTTCACAGCGACACCTTCAGGTATTCCTATTTTCTGCAAACCATCAGAAAATGGAATATGTTACCCCAAGAACTTGTTGATTGTGCATCCTTTGTCTCTTTTCTGTCCGGGTTTTCTAATCATTACTTTGTTACTACGTAATAATGCACGGTTGTTTTCTGCTTTTGAATTTTCTTCCCGAGAAGATGTCGCATTGTGTATGTCACAGCATGGGTCTTATCGTAATGATTGCTTCAACCGAGGCAAAGGCCTCTTGCTAATCTTGTTGAACTATGTGTGAATGATTATGTACGTTGTTGACCTTTCACTACTGTACCCTTTCCTGCCAAAGCCTTTGTTAGGCTAGCAGTACGTGAAAAAAAATTACACCATCTTCCCGTGAGGAACGCTGAGGAGGATTCGAAGCATCATGGGGGTTCTGTGTAGGTTCCATTGGGTTGCCGTTAACTTGTTTCATTTATCGGAGCACGAATGGGAACGTAGTGTGAATCCCCATGTAGAGACAGAGAAATGTAGAGAAATGTAGAGACAGCCAAGAGACCGACACCCGCGTTACCTGATCGAACACCTCCCGGTTCTCGTCTTTATTTATTGCGCGCTCACGCTCCTACTCCGCTGCCCAATTCTTCGTCCTCTTCTCTGGTTGAGCTGCAAGGCGCGTGGCACTTCCCGCCACAGCTTTCCCACGGGAAATTCAACATCCTCCTCTAAAGTTGTGAGTTCGTCGTTTCCGGTGACGTTCAGCTTCGCGTGCCTTCGTTGTATCAGTAGTTTCATGACGTAGTTTCAATGAGTGAAGAACATAACGCGCGAGCTTAGCTCATGCACGGGAGTCGGTTTGTAGAGCAGTGGGAAGAGCGCCACGTACGTCCCGTCGCGGCCAGAGAGTCGTGGGTTCGAGACTCGGCACCGCGTGTTTTTTTTTATTTATAGTGGGCTGCACTGACGTCAGGCCAAACGCTGACGGGGCTGAAGAGACGCGCATGCGCAGTAAAGTGTGGACGGCGGACAACAACAAGGGAGGGAGGGACGCAGCCCCGAGCATGAGATGCTTCGAATCTAATAAATAAATAAATAAATAAATAAATAAATAAATAATAAATAAATAAATAAATAAATAAATAAATAAATAAGTAAATAAATAAATAAATAAATAAATAAATACATTTTTAATGCGGTACGAGTTTCGCTCCACAAGTTACGGCCAGCTACAAAAGCTCCGCTGTTGACGCACAAATGTTAATATAAGTGCAAAATACGTCCCAGAGAAGTAACTAATTATGGTGAGAGTTTGGGCTTGTCCGTGTAGCCACCCTCTTTCGTCCTTCGTCTGACTGTTCGCGCTGCAAGCAATAATTCCCTGGAGAACGTCAACGGTGACATCATTGGGAAGGCACCAAAATACAAAAATGTGTGTGTCAACTCTACGCTAGCATTACAGCAGCGCTATCAAACAAAAACAAAGGCACCACCACAATCACAACCTCGTGCTTATTAGCCGATGCTTTCATCGGCGGTGTTAATCGACCTCCAACTTGGGGCATTAAAGCGGGAATGTGAGGAAGAACTCGCGGTAACCAGCCTAGCGCCTGTTATCCGTGTTATATAACTGAAATACTAGTAGTCTGCAACAAATTGCCTTGGATCTGATGCGCAATGTTTGGCAACTACGAAAGTTCTACGTTTATGTCAGCTTAAAACGAATTGCAGTTAGATTACGCATGCAAGACAGCAAGGTCTGGGGCAAAGCTCCTCCCTTTTGTCTTGTGCCTGCTGAGTACGGTATTTGGCTTAACAACGGGTGGAGGCATAGGCAAAGGTGATAACTGGCACCCTTTCGTCCTGCCTGGCGTTGTCGATATCTGGAGTACTCGAACCCGCTATCGAAACACAGAACCAACGGGAAGAGCTTTGGCCCGGTCGTCACTTTCTAACATGCGTAGTCATGTTAGCGACAATTACACATCGAAGTTCAATACGTCGGAGTACCGATGCTCAAGAAGAGCTCTGCCAAATGAAACTGTGAAATAAAACCTGATCGCGTCTATCTTTTAAAAACAAACATACTTGGTTACTACAGCCATAAAAATATAATTATTCGAGTTGAGCTAATTAAGCCACCGCCAAAAATAGTTACCACCTAATTATGCGTCCCGCTGGACGCGGAACCTCACTGTAGGGGTGGTCCCCACGTTAATCTGAGATCAACTATATAATACGACGCAATATAATAAACATACTAATTTAATATGCAGTGGAACCCCGATATTACGACTTTCAAGGGACCATGAGAAAGCGTCGTATAACCGGGGTGTCGTACCACCGGGATGCGGGTAAATACTTCTGTAAAATATGCTGTTGGGCTAGTTGGTTCATTGCTTAAGGAAAAACGAGCGCTCCAAGCGAGGACAGAAAAAAACAAAGAACGACGAGACAGATGCGCTCTGTCTCGTCATTCTTCGTTTTTTTTCCTCGTTTTTAGCGCTTGTTTTCCCTTATGCGGGTAAATGTTGGCCTAGTAGATGACCTCACGTGACAGGTGGGCAATAGACCTAAATATTTAGCCCGTTCTCGCGTGATTTGCGAACCTTTTTCTGAAATCCCGAGTCTAAAAAAAGAAGCGCCTATATAAGCCCCCCTCCCCTCCATGGCGTCCGAGCCAACCGGACAGTCAAGCGCCGAACGCTACACGACACCCGGGATGTCCGGGGCTATTTATAGCCCGCGAGCCCCACGCCTTGCGTGCGCGAGATAAGGCGGCCGTGGTCAAGCAAATTGAGAGGGGAATAAGCCAGTGTGAAACTGCCTAGGCTAAACGAAACAAACGATAGAACAAGGAGGAGATGAAAAACAAATGACACCACCTTCCCGAGAGGGAACCCTGAGTTGATGCGAAGCATCTCGGAGGTTCCGAAACGTTCACGAGATTGGGTATCCCAATAACGGAAAATGACGGAACTCCGGAAGGCACAGCGTGACTCAACCAAGCAGCAACTGAGGGAGCGGCGCGCGGACCGGGTTTATTATATAGAGCAGATGGAGTGGAGAGGAGGAGATGAGAGAGGAGACGCACATGCGCGCTTATCGCGCAGCTGCGGTGATGAGTAGCGCACGTGCTATCGCACAGCTAGTGGGGAGAGGGGGAGAGGTGCGGACTTACGACGGAAGGATTACAGAGCCGAGAGCAAGAGATGCTTTGCATCTAAAAAACGGGTGGCGGCACCCCTTGAACGTTCCCGTGCAGTCGCTAGTGGGTCAAAGTGCTCAACACATAGGTGTTTTCGTTTCCCACAAGACCCAGCAACGCGAAATATATAAGATGATTGGAACTTCGAGTAAACCGTGCTTGGGGCGAAAATTATAGCGCGGTCTTGCTAGAGTGACTTGCTGCGGCAGCGAGCGAGTTACCCAAAATGGCGGTGCCAACGTATACGTGTCTCCACCCTTGCGACGGCGGGCGCGCGTGAATGTAGGCACCCTGGAAAAGAAAGAAGGGGAGTGACAACGTCGTTTTGAAAGACACTGATAAGCAAAAAGCAGGGAGATGGGGAGAGACCGTGGTGAAAGGAAGGAACTTGGATCGAGCGGGCGAGGAAAGCAGGTGTTCAGTCATCCACGTGGGGTTGCGTCGTAGAGTTTTCGCATTCGTCGGCGGCTCGATTGGAGCTTCCAGTTCATGGTCCGCCAGCCTCCTGAACCCTCAAATATGACTTCTCGCGGCTGGCGCGTTGGCGTACTGCTTCCGGATGGGGCCGTCGAAGGTTAACTCCCGCTCACGAATAACCGCCTGCTTGCTTGCGTCTGCTCAGCAAGTGGTCTCGCCTGTATGCGGACCTTTGCACTTTAAGCAGCGTCAAACGGGGTTAAAAGTATAGGACATCTTGAAGGTAGCGCACTTACACACGGACACTAGTGAAAGAAACGACAAACCACAGCGCTGTGGTTTGTCGTTTCTTTCACTAGTGTCCGTGTTTAAGTGCGCTACCTTCAAGATGTCCCATATGCATTACCAACTAGCCCATTTGTCAATTCTTTTGAAAGTATAGGTCGGGACGAGGCGGCGAAGTGGTGTAAAATATGGGAAAATCACCTGTTTATCCGCGCCAAGATCCGTCGTATGAAGCGGACCTCGTGCACCAAAGCGTCATGTCATCGGGGTTTTTAATGCATTGTTTCTATTGGGAGTTTGCGGGACCGCGGTGATCCGTCGTAAGAAGCGGGTCGTCCTAAGTCCGGGAGACGTACCAGGGGGGTTCCACTGTAATAAGTTATAATACGACATAAACGACAGCGAGTCTCCTTTGGCGCCAGACAAGCGGGTATACGCATCCACCCCCACCCTCCCTCCTGGCCGTTGCCTAGCAACCGACGCATTAATGATGGCAACATTTTTTGAGGCCACGGGGCAAGAGATGCCTCAGAAGCTAGGGAATTGCGTCTTTGTTGAGAATGGCGTATCTATTGCTCAAGCACCACCTTTGATCTTTTCCACCTCAATAACAGCCCTAGTACGGGGCGAATACGAAAATCGCAGTTGGTGGCTCTTTCGACCCCGATTGCCGGTGACAGTGTTGTAGAATATTCCTAATTGCGAGGCGCTCTCGTGGGGATGGCCAAGAGGTTTGGTTTACACTCACATCGTGGTGCAGTTTTTTAACTTCATGCGCATAGATCGTTCGTTAAATGCGCTGTTGAATTTGAGCAGATTTCCCGGTGTCAATGATTGCTCGTCCAATGACTCAGCGCTTTGGCAGTTGCCAGTGAATGGCAATCACAATCTGCTTGAGGTTTATACCAACGTTCCCACGGAATTCATTAAGCCGCAACTTCGATAATAGCGAGCCACCAAAAGTAATGGCGGCGGACGCAAGCATATTCGCAGGTAAACAAGGTAGAAATGATCCATTACATATCGCGAATAAAAACCTACACGCTTGGCCACTATTTGTTTCTTTGCGGGGTTTAACGCACCGCAGCTGCAAAGCTTTTAGGCCCGCTGTAGTGGAGGGTTCCAGAATAATTTTCACCACTTCGTGGGGGATCTTGAACGCGTGCCGAAATCGCGATAGACGGACGTTATCGCTTCTCGCCACTACCAATAAAGTAGGGCTGCACCGCGGCCGCGATGCGTATTCCACAAAACTGGCCGCCTAGACGCATCTGATGCCAAGCTATTTTTTGCATCGCATTATAAAAACCCAACAGCTACTAACGTGTTGGTATAGGCTAAACCGACATAAAAGATAACAAAATACTGTTATTTTGGACGCGAATGCATATAATTGAACGAAGCGAAGATGTGGCAGAAAATAAAATCGCTGGGGTTGCAGAAGGTAACTAGAATCGCTCGGGTTCGGCTCCAGGGCGTCAGCATTAAAACCCGTGACTCTACCCATAGGCCACCGAGTTCGAACAGCCAAGCCTGTTTAGCAGTTGCTCGGCGAAATAGAAGCAGGATTCCAAAGAACACAGTAGATGGGGCTAGGGGGCGTGGTCTAGGCGGCCAGGTTTCCCAATCATGCGGCCGGGATCGAACCCCCGTCTTTGGGGTCAGCGGCGCAACGCCTTAGCCACTGAGCGGCCATGGTGGGTTGGAAAAGTATTTGCTCTTCAGGATATTTAATTTCGAGCCACAACTAGCCCTGAGATCTTGAGAAGCGCAAATTGCATTGAGAAATAGTAAGCAAGGTCTGGTTTGTTGGGCCCCCATTTCGATATATAAACACTTGTTTGAGAATGATCCACTAAAGTTCTCTGTAATAAATTCTTATTTAGAGAGAAATTTTCCAGAGAACGTACATTTTCAGTTGTTGTTTACAGGCAAATATATTATACACGTAAAAATTGTTTTCTACCTCCCATTATTTCTTACTGAGAAACGAATTTGAATTACCTTTTATATGTGCTTAGGAGGTTGAAAATTTCCGAACAACTTTTGCATCTGCAATATGCTTCCTTGCAGCTTAAAGCGGCACAACAGAACCTCTTCGGAGTCATAGTTTGTGGTGAAGAAGCAACATTGGTCGTTGATCCGGCCAACTTCAGTGACACTATTGTCTCACTGGAGAATCTCAACATCTCTCTGCACAACTGTAAGTGAAGATGCCGTTTGAGGCTGTTTCGATCACTATTCTAGTTAATTTTCTAACGCAGCTAGAGCGAGAAGACAATTCACCTAAAGTAAAATAACGTAAAATCAGACTTCGCATTTTTAATTAGGCATTTTGAATTGAGTGCTAATACTCGTGGCTAATACTCGTTTTCTGGAGCCCGGAAAAATGTAAACACGTTCTTCTATTCCCTCTTTGGAACGGCAACGACCACAGTGTAGGTGTTGTATTAAGGGTTATGGGAAACACTTCTTCTATATCCACGATTTCTTATCAGAACTGTATTGTATAGTTGTCGATCTTCCAGCTTCTCTTTTTACCACCCGGTCGTCTTTTTGGTGGCTTTGGCGGTGGTGGTGTGCCTTCAGGGGCCGATGAAGGACTTGGTGTCTGAGTGCGGTTGGTTAGCTTACGTAATTGTTCGGAACCCCGTTCAGGGAGCTCAACAAAAAAACTGCGCGCCAGGTGAACTCCCTCTAGTACGACACTCAAGCTCCGTTTATTCGGCATCGGGGTTTAATGAAACAGTCCAAAGGCACCGATTGGTCATGGGATGCTACACAGTCGATGCAGCTGTGCGGGACTCCAGTCGCCACTACGCGTTCACACATACCTAAGTGTTTGAAGTGCTTGTCGGTGAGTGGCTCCAGTGCTGCCTAGCGTGTTACGCTGTGGGGCGTGCCGCTGCCTCTCTGTTTTGTTTGGTGCTGGTTGTGTCTCTAGAACTAGTGTGCTCGCCCATGGAAGAACGTGCTTCCATATTGCCGAACGTGTCGCGGGAGATTTTAGCCGTCCGTTACCTTGAGTCCGCGTTCTTGGCCTGCGAGTTCATGGTGGTCTTGTACGCCTCGGCTTTAGTCCAGGATTATCTGCTGCAAGATCAGAAGCCAAGCAGAGCAATGGGGTTCTATAATTTATGTAGGAAGCACCGTAACAATGCCATGGGCTGTGCTGCACAGCATCTCGAGCTGCTGCATTTTGGCTGCATTGTATGACACAGGGCCGCATAGAATGCTTGGTTAGCAGATTAATTTGAATCATCCTGGAAGAAATGTACTACCTGGCGCATCTATAGAGACCGTAAAAAAGTGACTAGGCTCCAGTATACTGCTCTTTCCCCTGTGCTCTGAAAGTGAAGAAATAATAAATATAACTTGTTATGTTGAAATATTATGTTTATTAAACGAACACGGGCTTCTATATGTACCTGTTAAACGTATTTGTGCTTGAGCGCGCTTTAGGAAGTGTTATAGCTGCAAATAGACGTCACCTGTTTAACAAGGCATGTTGCTTGCTTGATTTCAGTTTCAGATAGTGACAGAGGATGTGTCAATGATGCCATGGCAAAGCTTCTTTACAGCATCGAAACGGTTAAAATGAAATTCGGCAACGATGTCGAGTTGGTAGTATTCTTCTTCACGGACGGTAGGTCGTGTATTTATTTTTATTACAAATAATACCAAGTTGCGACGCGTACCCCAATTCTTTTATTGGACTAAACAATTATGAAAAATGTTTATTGGAACATTTTCTCAAAGAAGTCATAAGCGCCCTGAACAATTTACACTTAACCCTGACTGAATTACTATGTGGGCTTACTCAATGTCACCACTGAGGTATTCTGCCATCAAACCGTCTTCCGCCAGTCATGAGGCCGTTCATGGGTTCTCAGCGAAAACCTCAAAATTAAGCAACGTACGCACATTTCTAAACCAAAGGTTGGTAAGTGAATAAAACGTTTAAAATTAACTATAGTTTATGTTACAAATATACCATAAAACTGAGAGAGAAAAAATAATAAACAATCTGGTTGACATGCGTATCCAAGTAATAGGTTCCTAATAGTTTATGTTCTCGCATCTTGTATCCGACTCTTTACTTACACTAAGACCAAGTACCAGGCACTAAGACCAAGACCAAGATGGAGGACATTCTATTCAAATTAACCGAAGTGAATGGACATGGGCTGGTCACGTAATGCGAACGAGAAACAACAGGTGTACCGTGCGTTTGATGACCTGGCTGCCAATAGACCGCAAACGCAAAAGGGGTCGGCAGACAACTCGTTGGCGAGATTTACTACGAAAATTTGTGGGAAAAGTATGGACTCAGGTGGCACTCAATAGGCGTGGCTGAAATACTTGGGAGAGGCTTTTGTCCTGCAGTGGCCACAAACAGGCTGATGATGATGATGATGATGATGATGATGATGATGAATAGTTTATGTTACAAATATACCATATAACTCAGAAAAAGACACATAATAAACAATGTGGGAGACGTGCGTTTAAATAACAAGTTCTTAATATTGTGAAATCTGAAAAAAAAATTTATGCAGTCACACTTTCTAATTAGGTTAATAAGCTGAAGCCGGCGCCAATTCTGAAGCCGGCGATCCTCTTTTACTACACTCTTTTGCCTGATAGATCTCGCTTTCACACGTTCACGTCACTGTGAGAGTTTCCAGACATCCTGCCATCCGCACTTTGTTCTAGATTAAATGCTATTTCTGCAACTAGGACACTCGTCAGGGCGCAATCATACCTATAGGGAGTGTTTTGAAAGGATTCAGCATCTCTGCAGTTTGGTAAACGCTGAAAACAGGGTGAACCTGTCCGTTCTTTGGTGTCGCCCGAATCAAGCAAAAAAGAATACAAATTTTACTGTAGCCGAAAGAGCTTTTAATATGACCGACATTGACCCCATGTGCAATGCGTACAAAACAGGAACACGTTCTCTTCAGTCAAGCAGTCCGTATGATGGCCAGTTGTTCAGGTGATAATGTGCTTGTGGTAAAGAGGAGCGGAAACCTGAAGGGCTAAACGTCCTACTGTGTAATGTCAAAAAATAGTTTGTTGAGGCTGAAGGGCAACGTGAAGGCGCTTCTATAGACGGGAGGGGACGAGGCGCATCTTGTAAGGCCAGCTCAGCTTCACGGTTTATCCGTATCCGTCCGGTGACCAATATTGGCCTGGGTCTCCCTAGCAGCATCAGTAGTATCCGGCTCAGTGTTATTCCACCCAAGTATTGCCACATCAGCTTTCCCTCCTCAGCGTTATTCACACGGCCTTGGACATTATTGCCATATACCGTAGCCGTCAGCGCCACTAACGTTCGAAAACTTCAACGTGCCGCCAAACCTTGTACGAGCTAGGATACACACCCCGTCCACACAAACTCAAGCCACTTTTCTAGGCAGCAAAATTGCCAAACATACCATCCTCGGTCCCCGTGGCGCGCCACATCGACAGAAAACGTAGTTCCACCCCTCGTCTGCTTTGAGCTGCAAACAACCAAAAAAAAATATCCCGCGATACCGATGTCTGCGACGTCTTCACGACGTCAGATATCAGGACAGCTTTCTCGATCTCGTTTTAACCACTTCACAAGTTACTTACTTTGCTCTTTGTTTCATGCTTCCCCAGATATACTTTTCACCGTCGCCTTTTCTTCCGCTGACAACTGTACCCCGGTCGCACCACCCACTCATGCGAACAGTCGAATCGGCATGCTATGCCCTCACTCATGGTTTTTACTGCTCCTCACTTTATATCCTCAATAATATACAGGCCCTTCTCCACACATGGAATACCAGCTAACGCAAATGTTCCACCGGATGAAAGTGTTTATCAGCTTTATTAATGATGATTATGAGCTTGGTCTTGCGTCCATCTGGTAGAGACAACAGCAACTAGCGACCTGCAGCATCAGTGCTATCAGGGGATCCAGGATAGAGAAAGCCAGCCTCATAAATTTAGCGACGTGGCGAAAGAGCACCCCCGGAGTTCAAATAAACAGAGTAATTACAGCGCTATTGATTAGTTTCATTCTGCAGGGCTCACAGATACTGTGGAATGAAAGGAGTAAGGTACAGGCATGATCATGCCGAAAATGCAAGGGCGTCACTTGCGAGAACCACCATGCTACATTCGCTACTCGGAACGTTTGGCGGAGGATTTATTAAAAGCGGAAAGCATTTTTCTTTTTCACTCAACGCGTAGCACAAGGGGCAGTCAGCAGCAGGGCCGTAACGTGGAATAAAAACGATCGTGCGGGAAGAAGCAGCTCTGCCGGTAGGGAATGGCCCAGCTGTTCGTCACTTCGTTTTAGGGGTATATATTCTATAAAGTTGATACCATTTGCCGGCTCAACAATTCCGCCCCTATCATAAATTGCTGAGGTGTTGTATAACACTCTGCGGCAACAAACACTCGCAGCGAGTGCTTTGTTTGACCACTGAAGATGTCTTCCAGCAAAAAGTTGTCATCCATCGCAACTGTTTAAATTCACCACGTCATTCTGCCACTGCCCAGCGACACCAGTATATTTTGCCGTACAGGCGACACCGGTGGAGATATCCGCTCAGAATGATATGCAAGCTCGTAAACAATCACAAGACGTGAAATGTGGCGTTGATACCACCAGATCTAATCTTAAATTTGGCAGTAATTGTAACGTTGATTTTTGAAGCTCATGAAGACCTGTCCAGGTGCGTGGTTCACAGAAAGGAATTGAGCAACATGCTTTGCAAACCCATAGGCAGTGGCCTCGTCATAAAGCCGGAACTCGCTTTCCACGCCAACCTTTTACTACGTCGTACGTTCATACACATCAGTCATACTGGCTATTTTATTGAGTTTTCTTCCAGCAATTGAAATACACACCGCGGTATACACGCCCTAAAGTACCGTTCACAATTTTTGTCAAGTCCTCATCGAGACCGGTACCCCGTTGTCACAATTACCGATAACTGTCAGCGCTGCAGCGAGTGAAAAGGCTGTTTGTTGTTTGTCTCCTCACCCAGGCCTAGACTGTTCATGTTGGGAGAGGGGTGCCCCTATGCGAGTACTGGAACAATTAACCAAAACTTGTTTGAGTCGAATCGTCGGCCGCGAAATATAAGCAATGAGAGTAGCAGCCATCCTACTCTGTGCGCGGACACCACTACTACCACCGTGCAGCTGAATATTGTGCTTGTAAATCAAAGATTTCAAAAAATACTGCTAGTTCTGCGTGACTGCTGACTGGGTGGTACGACAGCTTCTATACCGGAAGCGAGCTATATGTATTGCTAAGGCTCTGCGTGTTAAGAACTGCACATGGAACACCAATTTGCTGTCACTGCACAAGGCATACTGGCGAAATATCTCGCCAGTGCAGTCGCAATGCAATATAACCATCAAAGCAATGCGCTCAAAGTTATGGTCATTCCGATCTCGTATCTGCTTAATCTGACTGTCGTTGCGATCTTAAAGACCCACTCGCCGTTGTCCCACCTGAAGCATTCAGATGGTCGTCGCCCTCACAGTGTTTCGAAACCCGGTTGCTGCAACGTAGCGGCCCGATATCTCCGACCACAGCCAGACATTTCGTGAAACTAAACTATGCAGCTACACGAGACGGTGCGGCAGTCAGGCTGTGGTGGTGGTGGTTTTCTTGGATCACGTTTGCTTAGTCTGGCAGGATGTGCCGGCAATTGCTCCGCCCGAGCGCCACATCAAGAGTTAATAGTATAGCCACTTCACCATGAGTCTCCCTGTCCCGGCTCTCAGTGGAATTTAAACTGCAGGAGCGACACGATGTGGCGGGACGATGTGGTCCATAGTGGTGCGTGTGGCTGCCAACTTTCGCATCGCTGAGAGCAGTGCCGTGCGCTCTGCAACATGGTCTTAGCAGCGTATTACTTACCCGGCCGACAAATCATGTTTTCTTCGCTTGCCGGCCGCAGTATGCGTTCTGTACATATCAATGGTCCGCCTTTCAAATGCGCAGGCATTGAGTGACACATTGCGCAAGGAGCCAGCGTCCTGCGTAGGAATTGACATCTGCTACAGAAAAAACTAAATCCTGTTCCACCCGGTGCGAAATCGACTGAAAAGGCAGAGATTCTGTTTTTACGAAGATTTCGTTTAGCCCCGACTTCTTTCTTGTGCGTTATGGTAAAGTTGTCTTGGCGGGCTATTTTCATATACTTGGTTTCCGAATAGTTCAGGTAAAACAACCGTTAAAGCCGTTTTCTGTAACCATATTACCTTCGTAGATAACAATGTATTGAAAGCAGGCAGTAATTTTGCAATGTTTACCATTTCGGTGTTAACTAAGACAAGTGGAACTCGGCGCAATGGTAGAGTCGTCTTAGCGGGTAATTTTCATATAATCTTCTTCAGGATATTTCCATTAACTCATGAGTTAGAGCTGTTTTTTGTAATCATACTCCCTTCGTAGATGGCCATTGTTCATTGTACAACACACAATGCCGAAAAGCCAGCTTACAAAGACCGATCCCCTTAAAGTCGGCTTAACTTTGGAGCACGGGTTTGTTGATGAGAAGACGTATTCTCAGAGGCTATGTGAGCCATGTTATATAAGAATATCGAGGCCCCATTACCTTTTTCTTTAATTATTCATTAGCCTCTGAGAGGCAGTTTTGCATCTATGGGCGCGTCTGAGAACCAGGGTGCAACTGATCTTAAGGCTGGCTTCACCTCTGAACACGAATCTATTGTTATGAAAAAATTCTCAGTGGCAACATAAGTCATCTTATATAAAACATCAAGGCCATAGGACCTTCCTTATTTTTAAAGTTTTTTGATTCTGGGAACCGGTTTTTGACTGGCGGAGGAACTCCATCTAGAGAGGTCGTGGCACCCTACAACAGAGTCCTTCCTCAGGGCCAGCGCTATATTGCTCCGCAATTAAAATATGACTAAAAGAAGAAACTTCTAAATGGCCCTAAAACACTACCTACACTTCCAAAATAAAAACATTGCCACTGAGGATTTGTACATTTGCGCATGTGAAGCCAGGTATACCGTTTGCGTGCTTAGGGGGCCGCACTTGGGCAGCATATTTTCGTTGCAAAAACAAACGGCGTAATTAAAGCTGTGACAAGGGAACTGCACACGACAGGCGGTAACATAATTCAAAGTTAAATTCAATAGTATATTATACCTTCCTAGGGTTCATTATGGCTATATAAACAGGAAACGACCGGTAGAACACCATGAACTTCTCATTCTCAAGGTCTCCATAAAGAACATCAGCTTAACCTCAAGGCAACATCAGTGACTGGTATTAGCAACCATGGCGCAATTATTCAATCCTCATTACCTTGCAAATTTGTAGTTTTATTTACAATGGTTGTGTAGGCCATTTGACATTCGACATTTCGTTAGCCTGCTCATAATTAACCTCCTATTTGCGCTGCCCATACATCATAGCAACAAAATTACATGCTGTTTCAACACTCCCTTTATCCAACATATCAGTCGTGTCGAATTTCTTGTTTATTCGCAGGGTTAGTGCACTTTACATGAAGTGAGCTTGTGCCCGCAAGCTGTACTAAATAATCAGGCGGTGTTATTTTTAATACAAACGAGCCGTTGTCTAGTTTGTAGATTGGGGTGGTCCGTCCCCTTCCGCGTTCTAGGCATCTTACCTCCTGTATAAAAACCAACCCAAACCGTTCTACCACGGAGGACGGTAGAAAGGTCGCACGGGGACGTGGGACGTTATGTCAGTGGTGAGTGCGTGGACCCTGCCTGAGCATGCACTCGCCCCCCTCCCTCCGCTCCCTATACACGCTTCAAAACAGCACGGGGAAATAGACGCCGCGCGTGGCGAGCAGAATACACGACTCGAGAAAGAGGCGGGGGTGGTGGAGAGAGTAAAAAGTGGTGGGCCTGTAACCAATCTCCCCCAGCAGAGCAGATGGCCACGCTTTACAGAGCAACGGCCAAGGTGGGTTTGAAAGCCCAGCATTATGCAGGGTTGACCTCTTCACTCTTATTAAAGACCTCTCTCTCTCTCTCCTTCTCAACGTGGGGAAGCCACCTTACAAGGGCCAAGCTTACACCGATCTCACTAAAGTTAGTTTCACCCCTAAATAGAAATGTATTTCTGGCAAGACATTTTTCTAGTGGTAATTGACACGTGTCCAAATGTGAAGGCCCAAAGACTTTTTTTGCATGAATTTTTTCAACGCTGAACGCCAGTCCGGGAGTATTAGTTTCACACAAACGCGACAACTGGGGGGATTAAAAATATATATGTTCGCTGTAAATATTGCTTAGACAAGGCACAGCTCCGGTTCTAAGATGAGGTCCAATCCTCACGCCGCAATTTTTTCCCATAGAACAGTTGAATTTCGGTGGCGGAGCTTACAAGAGCGCCCAACGACTGGCCAAAAATCACGACTTGGAAATCTATTCCCTCGGAATCGCTGGAAGAACTGACAAGGCAGCCTTGGAAGCATTTTCCTCCCTGTTTACAAAACACCATGTCATGATTCTGCGAAGCCACGACACATTTCAGTGGCTGGCCAACGTCATCGACGCAGGTGAGACCAATTTTTTTTTTTTTCAGAAACAGGATACCGCCTATAGCCTTTATTACGCGTTTGTTTTTGTAACAACGAAACGAGAGCTAAATTTGTTTTCCGGTTGTTGACAGCTTTTCGGTACCAACAATTACTCTAAAATGGAAAAGTTTATCAGATATTTCCCGCTATTAAATTCGAAAGATTAAGACGCAGTCGTTTAAATGAACCTACTTCTCAAGTGAAGGGTATTTCCCCCATGCCTCTGTATGTGGTTGCCTGCACAAGGCATATAAATAAAACAACCGATAGTGAATTATTGGCGATCACCCTATGTACATGTAATACAATTTTTGGCATAAGTGATTTTTTTGTGATTAATTTCTATTTAGCAGTGATTAACTGTAGTTTGTTGAATAAGGCCCCGATCCAAGACTGATATTTATCTTTGCACCTGGAAAAAGCCAATGTATGTTGTTGAATCCAAAGCAGGACATGCGCCGCGCTTTTCGCCAATTTTGGGTAGCAAGGAAAGAGGACGACGATATGGGCAGCATGTTGCTATTGGTGGCGTTTGCGCGGCAGATCACTAAGAAAAATCACATTTGAGGCGATTTAAAGGAAAGCGCGCTGTGTCGGGTTGTATCTGTTTTGTTCTTTTTCCTCGGTACCGTAGATGGTCCACCCTTGTTAATTTAACATTGGGGTCCTTGTCTGTCCATGAAGCCACTCACGTGTGGTTCCTTGGGGTCCCCCTGGACAGCAGACTGTGTTGACGGCGCGCACTGGATGCGTATGGTTCGGCTCTGATTCCCCGTGTGAATATTTTGACGAAAATCTGTGCAGCTAGGTTGGGGAATCACGCAGCGTCCATGATTTTCTGCACTCAGCACTGACTTTAAGTCGTATTCTTTATCAGCTGTCCCTGATGCCCCCTTCGGAGTGCAGTACGAGCGCCTTGAAATGTTGCACAGGAAAGGGCTGCGGGCAGCAATTGGAGGTCCTCAGGGAGCGGTAAACGAGATGCTAATACCGGGAGCCAGTTTTGTACACTCCGCTTGTTGGAGTCGCAGACGTTACTGACGTAGATAATGCGTCTAGGGGAAGCCGATGCTGAAAGAGCAATGCTAAGGCGCTTTCGCACATGGATGATCTCTCACGCGCACAATTCTCTCAACACTCTGAGAATTTTGTGTCATTAGCGGCGATGGAAAACTGAGACCTTAATTCCACTATGGTCTTATGAGAGCCTATGTTGTCAGCTACACGTTTCTCACATTGAGGCTAGAGAGACACACCGGTGGAAGCAGCCAGATTTTTGGTGCTTGAACACTTGAACAAGACTTATCCGAACCGCCTTCAAATTTTACGGATGGGTAATCAAATCAGCAGAGAGGGGCTAATGCACGAGAGTGCGAAGCTGGGCCAGTCGGGAGGAATCCAATAATAAAAACAGCGCAAAGGACGGGACACGAGTGAAAACAGACAAGGACGGGCGCTGACTGACGACTGAAGTTTAATGAAAGAAACAGACATATAAAGGGAAATACAATGCATGTGGAAAGCAAGAATGACAACATCATGTAAAACTAAGATTGCTGTTCCGTGGCATCACCCACGACAGTCACACCACCTAAATAGTTAATCTCTTTAGCATGCAGAGCGATTGATGGCATAATGACACAAGAGTCCCCCATTTTGTAGATAGTAAACGCCTCCGAAATTTCACGTGAGCGCTGGTCCGGGTGAACGAGTGTCCGGAAGGTGTGACGTCTGAGCCAAAGGTTGACCATATATGCGGCATCTTCGAGTCGGCCTTGAGCGGGCTGGTATAACGAGAGAACTTCCGGTCAACTGAGAGCTTCGTTTCTTGGGCTTGAATTTCCGCGTTCACGCACAACACGTCTGTTGGCATTACTCCCCCCGTTCGCCCGTAAGCCTACTGCCGTTCTCGTCGGCTCATTCAAAGGTGGTCAAGCGCGGAATTGCTCAAGGTGTCTTGCGGAATGCTCTCCAGAGAAGTTGCCACCACCTTGTCCCTGAGAGCTTCAAAGAGCAAGAATCACGACTGAAGACGGCGGGCTTCCCGGACTGTCTAATCAAGAGCCTTTCCGGAATTTTTCTAAAGGAAATCCGCGATGGTAGGCCGGAGAAGAGCCCGAACAAAGAAAATGACGGAAAGGCCATCATTCCATACCTGCATGGTGTTTCCCACAAGCTGGTGAAAACGGGAAGAAAGTGTGGCGTAAGTGTGATGTTCTCGGCCCCCAACAAGCTTTCCCGGCTCTGCAGAAAGGTGAATAGCGGTGGGCAAAGTTTTGGTCGCTGTGTGGTTAGGCATACAAATGCCTACACGGGATGCAGGAAAGGTGTTATGTATAACGCCCCTCTGTCCTGCGACAAGTCGTACGTAGGGCAGACGGGGCGTTGTATTAATGACCGCCTGCGCGAGCATGCAAACTCGCTCAAGACGTTTCAGGGGAGCAATCTGGCAATCCATTGCGGGAAGCATAAATGCTCACCGAAGCTCGACCGCACCTCGATAGTGAGCAGATACCCGGACCAGCGCTCACGTGAAATTTCGGAGGCGTTTACTATCTACAAAATGGGGGACTCTTGTGTCAGCATGCCATCAATCACTCTGCATGCTAAAGAGATTAACTATTTAGGTGGTGTGACTGTCGTGGGTGATACCACGGAACCGCAATCTTAGTTTTAGATTATGTTGTTATTCTTATTTTCCACATGCATTGTATTTCCCTTTATATGTCTGTTTCTTTCATTAAACTTCAGTCGTCAGCCAGCGCCCGTCCCTGTCTGTTTTCACTCGTGTCCCGTCCTTTGCGCTGTTTTTTTTAAGGTCTAATGCAATGACGTAGGTTCGTCATTTAAGACACGCAGGTTTCCTGGGCGGCAAGACTGGGTCATGTAGTATCCTGCAGTGTATTGCATCGCGTATGCTTTGGGTCAACTTAAGTCGTATAAGCAGCCGGAAGTGGTAATCCTGATACGGCCACGGCGTCCACTTCTCTGATGGAGGCGAAAAGCAAAAACGCCCCTCTGTAGGATATTTTGGAGCACGTTAAAGATCCCTAGGTGGTCGAAATTAATCCAAAGACGTACACTATGGCGTGCCTGATCACCTGCGTTGCGTCGGCGCGTTAACCCGTACAATCCATCAATAAATCCTGGCAGATTTAAAGGCAGCGCTGCAAATTTTGCAGCGTGGCATCCTCCCGGAAAGGGTCTGTCACCGTTCTTTACATCTTGTGCAAGAACTCAGCAGCAAGGGTTTTCATTTGCGGTTTTAATGGATTCCTTTCATGAATGATACCGCTGATTAGATGGCACAGAATGGCTGTAATTTGCACCGATTGTTAAAGTTTGTGCTGATCGTTGAAATCACTGAAACGATTTCGGGAGGCCAGTAGGCGACCCTTTCAAGTCCTTGTAAGTTCCCCGTCATCAGGCCTGGGTCTGCATTCAAACCGGGTCTGCGAAGGTCTAAGATTGGCTATTCAAAGTGGGGCTCGGGCGATCACCTCTGTGTTCCTCATGTCCAGTGCGAAGGGACAGGCAACACTGGGTAATGTGTTTCCCAGAGTAGGCTGTAAACGGATTGCAATGCTCTCAGTGATGCAAAGGTTGGCAGCCACACAGGACCATATCGTCTTCCCGAAGGGACATTGGATGTTTTGGAGGGACGTGTAGCGCCTTCTTTATAGCTTTCTTCTGAAGACCGAACTGGGAGATTCCTGGTAAAGGTACCATAATATTGACTGATTGTGGTGCTCGTGCCGAGCAATTGACGGCACATCTTGCCCGTTTAACACCGCCTGATCAAAACCAACACAACCATTCTCAACAGATGTCATGGAAAAAAAAACGTTTTGGTTCTCTGCGGATAGAGATGCACTCTTGGTCTTCGCTGCCTTGCACAATTTTATAGGCTAAGCATAATGTTGTAGTCATTTTTTTTACTTTCCAAGCCGCCCCATAAACAGCGAGTGAGCCGCTCATGACGTCTGCTCGAGGTCTCTCACGAAAGTACTGCCTTAGTTTAAGCTCTGTTGTCGGGTTACTCGCACATAAATTCGCACCGTTGTTACTTTCAACCGTTGTTTGAGGCTATGCCGTCGAAGCTCTGTCACTTGATTCGCTGTCCTCCGAGTAAATATTCATGTATCGTCATTCTTCGGTATTTTTCTTGCCGTGTTAATCTGGCATGCGGAAGAGCAGTGCACTACCCTCGGCAGCAACGCACACAATTAGTGTAAGCACACTCAAACCTGCCCTTCTGAAACTATTTTCAAAATATACATCGCATGTTCTAGAAAAACGTGATTCCTAGCCTCAGAAGCCCTGTATATTTTACCAATTGAGCGATCTAAATTATCAATTTATAAACATGATTTTAAAAATCTCTTTAGCTGAAAAGAATGTTAGCTAGCTCACGCTAATAAGCAACGTCCCTGCCTTATCGCCAGCAAACCGAAGGTGAAATTTAAGACTGGCGCGCTACAAAATGTCCAGAATTAGTTGCTTCTGGAGAAATAAGCAGCGAAGCAATACTAACGCACTATAAAACTTGGCAAAGCTTGTCAGTCGGCACACCATATTATTAAATTTCGCAGGCTATGAAGCACAGGTGCATAATAAATACTTGTGTTCATGTCGCCATCGTGCTCATGATCATTCGGCTGGCGCATACTTAAGGGCCACTCCATAGACTACTCCAAGGACCACTCCATAGACTACCACCTACTTCTCACCTGCCTCGTTCAAGATGGCTCTTTTGCTAACAATTTCTCATCTCTTTCTTTCCTTGAGTTTTTCATTTTAGCCTACCTCTCACTTATCTCGTGGAAGCCTGGGCTGTCATGAGATGGCCACCCACAATTGGCCCTATGCATAAAAAAGTCGTGCACCCAGTATTTCTGTTTATCTGATGTACTGTTGTCAAGAATAACCTGTCATGCACCAGGAAGGCTAGGAATCGGTTTTGTAGGGAAACGTATATATTCGACTGGCACATGTCCTGCGCGTAAAAAAAATACAGCTTGATGACAGATACAACACGAACTTTATTATTATAAATCGCGGAGACAAAACTAAATGCGTACAACCTCCTAGTCCAAACCACTGTTTAGTGAGGCCTTATTGGTAACCTTGTTCCCCGCCCAAGTCGTGGTGACGCCCCATTGTTCCGAACCTACTAATTTTTTCTCCAATCAATACCTTGATACACGCAAGCAGAAAGTTGCGTTATTAGGCAAGCGAAGACTCGACTACGCGCCCACCAGCTGACGACATCTCTGCAAAAGAAAGTCAGCGCCACGTGTGAAATAGCTGTGGAGGATATCCCAATGAAGGGCATGTCCTATAAGGTAGGGAATGTCTTTGCGATACTCGAAACATGATCATCATAATCATCATCATCAGCCTATCTACGCCCACTGCAGGGCAAAGGCCTCTCCCGGCGATCTCCAATTACCCCGGTCATGTGCTAGCTGCGACTAATTTATTCCCGCAAACTTCTTGATCTCATCGGCCCATCTCACTTTCTGCCGCACCCTGTCACGCTTGCATTCTCTAGGAATCAACTCTACCAACGGTTATCTTGCCTTCACAGTACATGCCCTGCCCGCACCCATTTCGTCTTCTTAATTTCCACTAGTAGGTCCTTAAAGCGTATTTTTGTGTTTACACCACTGCTTCGCTCTGTACGGTGGAGGTCTATATTGTGGCCTGCATGGTTCCAGCATAGTCCGACATATAAACGGAAATATTTTTCCATCACTCGCACGTCAGAATACTTCATAAAATTGAACACTGCCTATTTACGTTTTATTAGCAACAAAAGAGTTCTCGCGAAAACGCAAACATGGGTGCACACGCTAAAATTGAAAAACAGCCTGGGTGCTCCTCAAGGCATCTTGTGTATTCAATTTATCTGTTAGGCACCTTACGCCCACTTGTTTTTCAGGCTATATTTTATGCGGTATGACAGCCCCGACACCGTTGGACAAGTTTCTGGAGCGCATCTATGAATACTCATTCACCATTGCAAAGGACAAGTACAGACTGCGGTCATGGCCTTGGTTGGTAACAATCTCCAGCAAGGACAACTCGGTAAGTTTTAAAGTTTTACCAAAAAAATATAGGCTGGAAATATGTCTTCTAGCATCATTCAAAGGGCACTCCGACCATATGCGACACCATGACCACGCCATCCTGTAAGAAGTTCGTGCTCTACGTGCAGTATTTCCGCATGTAACCTACAACCACACAGTATGCAGTGGGCCTCGCAGGATACTCTGTTTTTGTGTAGTTGGATTCTGCCACGTGCGCCCAGACTGCCGTAAGTTACTTGTTCCGATTACTTGTTCCACGCGACAACTTTCCTGGAAGTGGAACCTTTGCATCGCGTTCGCTACACGTACGCAACTATAGATCCCTTGAACTTCATAAACAGGGTTCCCCTCATGATTATGATTTTCTCGACAGCCCTGCGCTGTAACACAAACATTATCACCATCACCAGCCTATCTAACAGAGAGCGCTCAAATCCAGGGACTGGATTTTACGACGGCGGCCTGTGCTCGCCTTTAGCCGACCAGATTAATGTAGATCTGTCGGCCGAGTATATTCCCGCGAAGTAAATCTTCCACATCCACTTGAAATGCCTAGCATTTTATCAGGATCTTCGTGGACGAAAAACATTTGCCCTCGCCCAGGTTTTGAACCCACGACCACGGCCTGTGTGGAGGAATAGCTCTGCGAATAGAGCTTACCCCGAGAGCAGCCGTTTGAATCGATCAGTGCTTTGTACATCATGCAGCTTCTGTGCGCTTACCTCACCCCTTTTGAAGTCCTTCGGTTCGGTAAAAGAAGACAGCTGGAGCAGTGCCCGGTTACTTCGATTTACACAAGCTAAATTTCCCTGGCCAGTATCGACTCGTGCAAGGAGAACAAGTGAATACAGCGACTCACATTCCCACAGCGCAGTAAAACAAGCCGAATAGGAGAGACTACACCGGACGGACGCTAAACCGCGTAGCTTCCCGTCATTGCCCCGTCCAACAGCGGGTTTCAGTGTGAAACCCGCGACATCTGGCCTAACTTCTCTTTCCTGACGACAGTGGTGTTCGCAATGCGGCGGACAACCCTGATACCAGCTCGGAGAGGACAAACACCCCTTGGCATCTTGTTTTTTCCGTGTACTTTCAGTACGACTAGAGTCTCATGGGTCGGCTACTAATTTCGTCTCTTACCTGCTGAGCCCAAGGAAACGGTTTTCAAGGAAATCTTTGCTAATGTCGTCGAGCAGTTTCACCATCGTGGTAAATTTGACCTTCATTTGACCGAAGCTGCGCCGCGCCCTTGGCAACGCGTCGCGTGACTCACCAGGCCGAACTCAGCCATCGGCCGTTTTTCGCTGCCCCCGCCACCGCTGCCGGCTTCCGCATGCGCTCCCCGCAGCTGGTTAGCGCCTCACCACGTGACTCGCTGCATACATGCGAGCTCGGCCATGAATGGGGGCGAGGCAGGCCCATCTTCTTTTAGCGTTGCGCGGGAACTTCTTTGAGCCGTCTTTGGCAAGGGGCGTTTCACCACTCCGCAGATATCACCTGGCGAGCCATTCGGCTCGGAAAAACGCCGAAAACGGCACCACAACCGAAGACAAAGGCAGGCTTTGGAAGAATAACATAACGGTTGCAGCTAAATCAAAGGTTAACTAAGTGAAACCAAGATTTCACCAGGTTAAGCCAAGCTTTCTTTTTTGCCGATCCAGGGTTAGCTGAGCTTAGCAGCAGCAGCTTTTTTATTCCCTGCCGCGACAGCCGCTTTTCTGCGAGAAGCGAAGAGGATTTTGAGATTTAGATATTTCAGCGTACGTTAAAGATCTTCCAATTCGCCCAAAACCAATCACAAGCCCTCCACCACAGCGCACCTCACAGCAAAAGTGCAACTTCTGTGCCTAAAACGCCCAAAATTAATGAATAAATCAATCCTGTCTTGCCGAGTTCGTTCTCAGGGAACTGTACTCTATACACGACAGCGAGGTTGCTTATATGGTGCGTATGAGCAGGTACACAGATACGGATAAGTAACGACAAAAATGTGTTTCCTTTCACGAAGCATGAGAAGATGCCACCCGGAGAGATGTTCTCTCAATAAATACGTTTATTTATTTTATTTTTGACCAAAACGTCTCTATACTGCACTTTATTTTGTACTGAAGCATTGCGTTATACCCACATATTGGAGCACCAAGGACAGGCCCAGGTAAAGTAAACCGGCTGTAGCAAAGATTTCCACAGGGACAATGTCTCATACTAGAAACCTAAAGAGTGCTACAATCATTTAGATGATCTAGGGAGCTGCTGCGAGTACGGTCCTGCATCAGCGCCGGGAGCCCTCCTTATTCCTTGTATCGCTTTGTTAGGATGGTGAGGAATGCTCTGGATGAATTCAGCGCCTACGAACGCTGAACAGGTGGAACAATTAAAGAACTGCCGTATACACCAGCGCTACAAGGAAATCTCTAAAAAATTCTCCTTAAAAATTTCAAATTTCTTTTTTCTTCTGTTCCTTTATCGTATTCTGGTGAAGCGTGGCGATTCACCGGGGCTGTTTTGTTGTCCGTGGAAATTACATACCGTAAGAGGAGCTACAAAACCACTCAAAGTACTTCACGTTATTTTTAGCCAGACCACTTTGCCGTAGTCATTTAGAGGCAATGATATTTGGTTTGGATCAGAGGAAATATCCTTGGCGAATTTCGGTTGTTCACTTTACGGTCAGCATGCCGTCGAGAAAAGTAATTTGGTTCCAGGCCGATGGCAAAACGTCTAACTCAATTCACCCCATTTGCCCGCAGATATATTCAAAGCACACAATACGAAGACAAGAATATATGTTTCTGTGGGAATAGGTTAATTTAGAAGAATTTGGAACAACTCAGTTATTTCAGGGGCTTTAGTGATGCCTGCCTTGTTGAGGTACTGAAATCGCTCAGCGCCTTTTATTTCCACGTTTTCTTTTCCTTTTACACACACAAAAAATGATGCTTGAGTGCTGTCTCGTCAGGGCTATAATGAAGGAAACTATAGATGCAGCCGGCAGAGATTGGAAGAAAAGCAGGCGTTCATTGTTGCGTATACTGAAGCCGCCTTATTACGTTCAGCTGTTATATACTTTTGTTTCAGAGCGTGTGCGGTGGCACTATAATATCAAGAAAATGGATCATGACAACTGGAAGATGCGTGAGCGATGATGCGTCGTCAAAATTGTTTTCGCCTACGGATCTGCTGGTACAAGCGAGTAAGCAAGGTTTTATATGCTACTGCCACATTGATTGCGCCCTGAACACCCCTAGCATTCTTGCAGGTCATTTAATTGTATTTATTAAGGAATGAGCCTGACTAATACAATAATTTTATTTCTTTCACGCTATTTCCATTTCAAACACGAAAGGTAAAAAAATGCTTAGTTAATGAAGAAATGCGTTCTATACCCACGTGGCAAGAACCTGCCTAAAATATTCTCATTGGTTACGTGTAGTTGCAATCAAACTTCACACTGGCTGCAAGTACCTTGTCGAGATTATGATTGACAGCGAATGCCCCAATTGGCTGTCGTAGCGACACGTCAAGTGGCTGCAAACGGCTGTGTGGCGCCGGCTCGACGGCCACAACAAATACCCGCAATTTGACGCACCATAAGTTTAACCTTGCTTGGCAAGCCGTTAGGCTCAAGCATGAGGTTATTTATCTTGAAGGCTTGAGGTAAGCTCAAAAACATACCCACGCAGGGGGATTGACGGCGACGACGACACTAGTCATCAGAAGCTTCTCACCACCGAAATTTCCATTTGGAGTGCGACGTTAGTATACCAACCGACAAATCTCGCATGCCCACTAAAATGAATCGGTAAGTGGGGAAGGCAACAGCCTTTAGAAGCTCAAGACAGATTTACCGATTCCCACTGGCAGTGAAGTCAACTACCCACCCACGCATACGGCTTCACAACCGAACGGAACATGATGCTCACACATTCCCACATTATAACACAAACTTCAAGAGTACCATAACCTTTTTTCGATTAATTCGAAACGGCTAAAGTGAAAAAGCAGGTGTTATGCGGCGCCCGGTGTCCGTGGCACCAAAACCGCTCCTAGACTTCACATTGGCTGTGATAAGTACCGTATGCCCTCCGACGAGGTTTCACCAACCCTTTTCTGGGGAATTTCCTGGTATCCGGCGTACCCTTGCGCATTCAAACTTTACGATGTTCACAGGCACCCTTGTTTTGGCATATTGGTCTCGAGAACATACCGTGGCACCACGTACGAGTGACGTCAGTTTTATGACGCCGGGCAAAGTTGCCGTCTGCTAGAACACATTTCCTGTGCTTAAGCGACCGCGTGTATTCTGTTGTTGTTGTTGTGGCCGCCGTGTGCCCCCTCCTCGTGATTCTGATGCAATGTACACAAAAAATGGCGTATACAGTGTTTAATCCGGTTTAGCAGTCAGCGACTTGCGTGTTCTCGGCGACACCATCGCGTCTAGGTAGTTGATCGCGACCCACAGCTCGTACGCAGCCAGCTAACGCCTCGGACGATGCAGGTGATACCGAGAAACGTATGCTGTTAATACATTCTGAAATAGTCGCGCCGTGACATGAACCATACTGTGTGTACTACGAAAATAGACCTTGCAGCAGCGATGGAAATATGCCGCTCAGTTGCGATCGCACCGCGCGTGCTGCCCCCATTGCCTGGTAATGACTGCGCGGCAACGATGAGCAGATTGCTTCAACGCACATTTTTAAAAGTGCTGGTACGATCTGCAGTTTAGCTTAAGCGTGCCTTTTTCCCGTCCAATGTTTCTTTTTTCTTAGTTATGCCGTGATTTGATTAACGATCACGCACTTTGTACTGCTGATATGTTTTCTTTCCGCGACAAGTTTTCTGCAATGTATGAACGACATGAATGTGAGTTTTGAACGCCTTAGAGCGTGTTTAGACATGCCTATGGTTACTTTTCATTTGGAAGTCGACGTGGAAACTTGTAATTGCAATGTGGGCTTTTTCGTCTACTTGGAGTGGGCCTGCCTTTCTCTAGCATCTAATTCGAGAACTCACGAGTCATGGTACTGGAACCAACCTCCGCGACCGGTCGGCATAGATCGCTGCAGATGTTTGAGCATCGGTTTGAAAATCACCCACCATTAGAATACCTACCACGATTTTTCATCACACTAACATCTACTTTCGCGAATGTGGAGCTTCCTTTCCCTACTTTTCCGCGATCAGTGTGATTTTGAACAGCAGCGACAAGGTGTTGCGGCCGTGACCTGCACCGGTTCGAGCCGCTTCGTGGGCTGTGCGGACAGGCACGGCGGGCGTTTGCGAGGAGAGTTTCTGCGTGCAGTAAGCGGTTCATGATTTCCTGCTTTATGCATTTCTTGCAAACGACAAGCGAAATATAGAAATTTAGCTCGACGATCGTGGTGGCCAGAAACATAGATCGGGGAAACGAGCCGCCGCACACACTTATACCAGGTTCCGTAGCCCACGTCCGTACGAACCACCATGCTGAATTGGCTTTTGGGCAGCCTACTATGGAATAAAGTCCCCAGAAAGTCACATTGCACTGCACGCACTGAGAATTAACTTCAAACGCCGGAAATTCACAAAAAAGTATGGAGAAATTTGCAGACGTTTCTACTAATGCGTACCATTCTTATGCCGCTTATCTTGAGTTTGAGTTTCTCCCAAACAAGTTTTAGGGTGTTTCTAAACCCTGTCCGACTAATTCTCTCCTGTTACGCTATTATAACGACCACAGGTGAAAGATTCGCGAGATATCCATTATTTTTCCGTACTTATTTTATATATATATATATATATTTTTTAGTCTTTCGAAATTTTGTTCGACCAACTATCTCCATTTACGCTATTTTAATGATGACAGGTGATAATTTCACGAAATATGCATTATTGTGGATAAGGCATGTAATATACGTTCTGAATTTTCCATAATTTTTTAATCTTTCTGTTATATTGCGGACTGTGCGGACTTGATTATCTTTCTTTCTTAGTGTACCGTGATGTGTGTGTGTGTGTGTGTGTGTCTAGCGAGCCTATTGGTAGGAGTAGTTTGGGGGAAGCTCCCCAACCCGCCTTTTGTCGTCCTTTCTCTTCCCCTCGTGTTACGGTCACCTGTTTCTTAAGCTGAGCTTAGTTTTATTTGTCTGCGTTATCCTCTGTGTCGGTCTGTATTTCCTGTGTGTGTGGAAGAATTAAATGTGCTTTGTTTTGAACGGTTATCCCGTGCCCCGTCTCGTGCCTCACGCCAGCGGCCAATCAGGCGTGGACCTATCGCCGGTTAGCAGGTCCGAACCACATCCTCGAATTCGTCCATTGGGGGGAGTTGTTTGTCGCTCCTCCCGTCCGAGACATCGGCCCTAAATTACCTCGCACAATTCTGTGACACGTATGTACGTTAGCACAAGAGGCTTCGAAGACGGTTTCTATAGACAGACTGAGATTTCCGGCCAAAACCGCAGGCATTTCAGACAAAACCCTGCGTGAACGGAAGCGGACGTCTGCCTTCATTAGTGAAGGCGCACAGGAAAGGACAGAATATTTTTTGAATCCCAAACGAGACTACTGCCCCGACATTTTTACTACTTCGTCTTCTCCTCTGTGCAGGTCTATATGTGGGCCGTATAGGAGCTAAAGTTCAAGCAGATGCAAGAAATGTAACTTCGCTGACCCATCTAGCATCGGTAATGTGTCATGCAGATCCTAAACACGAGTGAATACGGGGGCGCTATATCTTTAAAAATTTTGAAGTGCGCGTTTCAGTCATCGAAGGAGCATGCATGAATCGAACACTTGTACCTTTCTGCTTTCTAATCCCGGACTAAGGAAGCCTCCCACCGGGCGGGTGCCCTAACATCAGCACCTGGTCTCCAATAAAGTTTATTCATCATCATCATCTGTTATATTTTTTACAAAATTTTGTCCGACCAATTATGTTCATCTACGTTATTAGAAGGATTCCATACGGAACTTTCCCGAAATTTTATTATTCTGTAAATTCACGGCGTTACACGGTTCGCAATTTTGTGAAATTATTTCATATTTTCCTATTTTTCGCTTTTAGAAATTTTGTTCCACAAATTATCTCCATTTTGGTTATTATAACGAGTATAGGTGGACCTTTCGTGCCATCTGCATTATTGTGTAAATTCAGGACGTTTGACGGTTCGCCATTTCCGTAATTTTTGTTCACGTTTATCTGATTTTTTTAGTTTTCCAAAATTTCATCTGACCAATTATGTCCATTTACGTTATTACAACGATTACGTTTGGAACTATCGCGAAATCTGCATAATTGTGAAAATGCAGGGTGTAACACGGTTCGAAATTTTCCGTAATTATTTTATTTTTGTTATTTTTCTAGTTATTCAAAATTTCGATCGACCAATTATCTCCATTTAAGCTATTATAACGATTACAGGTTGAACTTTCGCGACATCTGTATTTTTGTGGAAATGCAGGGTGTTACACGGTCCAGGCTGGGGGCTACTCTGCAAAGCATGCCACGCGATAAAAAAATTACTCCCACCCACAGGTCCGCGTACTCACTCGTGAGTACACTCATTTGTACTTATTTGTACTCAAACTCACGAGTGAGTACGATGATGAGTGAGTACACACCCAGAAAAAAAACTCCCCCCACCTCCCCGAAGGAGATCGTGCGGAAATGCGAATGCATTGGGTGCACCGATGAGTGCGCTGCGGCAAGCAGTAACGGAGAGAGGCGTGCGCTCCACTGCATTTATATACATTTTCCGAGCGCAGCGAGCGGAGAGAGGGTACGCGGAGAGGAGAGAGAGACCCGCGCAACACGCCCGCCCCGCGCGCGAGCTCTCTCTCCCGCCGAGCTCCTCGATGCGAGCGCCCTCACACGCCCGAGCGCGCTCCTCCTCTCCACTCACTCTCCGCTACTCCGCCCGAGCTCCGCGATGCGAGCGCCCTCACACGCCCGAGCGCGCTCCTCCTCTCCCCTTGCCCTCCGCTACTCCCGCCCGAGCTACCACCTGCTCCGGTTGCTAGGCGCGCCACAGCTGTTGCTAGGGGCGAGGAGGAGCGCGGAGAGATAACACCTGCGGGCGCACGCCGACGGAGCACGACAACCCCCGACTAAGAAATGCATTCGCATTTACGACGACGACGACGAAGGCAGAACTACGAGGCGCGCGCTCACGTGCGCTCGCGCTGGAGGAATGCTGGCGCCGGCCGCAACAAGCAAGGTCAAACTATTAAATGTCATACGAGACTTGAGTAAAGGTCAGTACGAGCCGAGTGAGTCAGAATGAGTACAGTACATCGCATGTAGTACGATGACGAGTGAGTACAGTACTCATGAGTACTCATGAGTACTCATGAGTCATGAGTATGAGTACTCATGAGTTTGAGTACTAATGAGTATGAGTACTCATCAGTACACAGTTCTCGTGAGTACACAGTACTCATGAGTACACAGTACTCATAAATACGTTATCACGAATACTGGTTTTGCGAGTGCTTTTATCTTGAGTATGTGCACGCGTGAGTACAGTAGTGCAAACAAGTTTTATCACAAGCTCGAGGTCCGGACGCGCGTGTACAAGTTGCAAACATTTAGCGGTGCAGCTGTGCAGCTTAACTGTCAAGGATGGCAAAATTAGACAACGAAAACTGCACCTCCCCCCTTTCCTGGTCCCTGTTTGACGCTGTAAGCAAGGGGGTTACGGTGAAGAGGGAAAAACGAGGGTGTGGGGGCCGGCAAGAAACGCGGCTGCAGTTGCTCTTCTCCTATGGCACTTGTTGACTGCTGCAGTTATTTTTGTTTACGCGGCCTGTGAACGCGTGGCGGCTTCATTGCGCTTGCTCCGTTCCAGTTGTTTGAGGGGAGTGGCGGTGGAGGCTGCACGCACTAGGCGTACTGAAATCCCTCTTTTTCGGTCTTCAGAAGTTTCCGTAGACGCATGTCACGCTGTGTAGTCGTTTCGGTGAGCCGAACCGCTCATTTCATCAACAGTCGCACTTAAGTTACGTAACTCGCGTCAAACCGACTGGCGTGGTTTGTAACGTTTCTCTCACCCGAAATTGTCTGCACCATTCCGCTAGTGAGTATTCAAGCGAAAAATTGGCTGATGTAGCGTGCGCCCATATGGTTGTATTAGGTTCCCGTTTTGAAATATTTTGCTCAGGTTCGCTAGTAATATGGTATCGTGTAGTGCCATTCACAAGTGAGAATATAGCCCCACCGTACAGGCGCGGCGGTGGAAATTGCCCCAGCAATGGAAATAAAATATCCGAGTACAACCTAAGCACGTTTGTGAGTTGGGAATCGGACATCATAATATCCGTTGAACGTGTGGCGACGACTTGTTTAGCCTCGCAATATTTTGTCGAAAGAGCTCTGGCATCTTGCCGCTGGAGGAGCGTTTTGCTTTCGAATGGCTTTACTTTCGAAGTGGCAACCCCATTCGCCGCTTCTCGTTATGCCACCGTGTCATGACGGCGCTGACGATGACGGTGAATTTCGGTGGTTGTTATTCCCCTACCTTCACTACTGTTTACAGGCGGGCGACCACCCCTCGCTAGCAGCTACTGCCGAGTTTAAGCTCGCACTGTGCGAGGCCTCGTGAAGGAATCGTTTTGAAATGATGAACGCCAACGCCAGACGCCGGGATTGTCGCTTAAGCTCGCGTCTTGGAACGTCTCGTAAAACATGTGGATTGCACATAACGACGCCACCGCACTTTTCGATCGATCGCTGTCCGATTCATCTGCACTGCTCGAGATAAGAGCTGCAGATTTCCACTGTGCAACCAACCTACCAACACGGCAATACAGTGACGTCAGTGGAAGCTATCACCCCTCTGAAAAACGCGTCTGCAAACTGTGTTCTCGAGTACACGAAGCACGGCAGCGCAGTTCGACCCTTCTGTAACGGCTGCCAAGCACCGGCAGGAACTGGGTGCCCTGCGGCACTCGACTGCGAGCGACACCCTCTCCACGCCGCCCCCCCCCCCCGAACACACACACACACACTGTTGGGACTGGGCCATTCCTGCTCAGTCACCACGGTTGCGACGTTGCCCTGCTCAGTCCGCCATCGACGCGGCGCAGAGCAGAGCGATGAAGTTGTCGAGCCGACGGTGATCTTAAGCTGTATTTATATACAATATATACAAAGGTAGCAAGAGCGTTACATGGCTCGCACAAAGGCGATAGCACTTCTTAACTCAGTGCCTCCAATGAAATGCCGCCGCACAGCCGCTGCTTCAGGGCTGGTTTTATAACCCCGGGGTTCCGCCGCAGCCGCATGCAGTTCGAATATTTCCAATCAGGACTATCACTGGCCGCAGTTTGAAAGCGAAGTGATTGCGTCAGCCGAGCCACGACAACAAAGGGAAGGCGACTCAGCGGCGCCGTCTCCAGGGTCTACTCGCGGCATGTCTTTTTTCGGGCCGGTCGTCCCAGGCATGATTTGGTGCGACCGTCTCGATGGGAAAAGGAGAGTAGACTCGGCTGCGCTGTGTGCCGCCAAGTCACGGCACGCGTGCCGCGGGCTGTTTGACCGAGGCGGGTCGCCAGGTGCATCGCCAGGTTAATCCACGGTTAACCCACGCCATCGACCAAGGGAGGCATCCCATTGCCTGTTGCCCACAGCTCCTTTCCTAGAACCGTGATAGCATCCCTGGAGAGAAAGAAAGAAAGCGGCGCGCCACCCTGACGGCCTTTCCCCTGCGTCCCGATACACACACCGGACCGAGTACGCGGTCCAATCGGTCACGTGGAGACGTCACGGTCCGCCGCGGTCCGATCCAAAGCAGAGCGCATCCACACGGCGGGCTAACTGAGCGGACCGCGAATTGCTGACCATCTGAACTCGCAAGCTAGAATTGAACACAGGCGCCGCTTGTCCGCGACAACCTGTTGTAACGCACAAGCCTGCACGAAACGTTTCATCATCCCCACAATAAACGGCCACCCGCATGCAAGCAAGGCGGGCGTGCCTCACGCAGCCGCCGCCGTCGTTCGCACGAAGGCGACACGACGAGCGGCGACGCGGGGGCGATCCGGGCTGCATACGGCTCATCACCGCTCGCTGAAAACGAACTCTTCCCGAAATTGAGGTCCACATGCGTGAAACAAAGTGATAATCATAGCTAACATCGCACTAGTAAGAGTCATAGGACTCGCAAGAAAAGCGCGAATGAATATGCGTCGCGATTATAAGCCTAGCCCGCCGCTTATCCAACCGCGGGTGATGACAGGCTCCTTCGAGCGCTTCGAAGCAGCCGCGCTGCCCGCGCTGTTCTCTATTGGCTCAACTGGACGCGGCTCCGCCCTCGCGACGCGGCCGCTGTCATACCTCGCTGATTGATATCGCGGTCCGCCGTCGAGACTGCGGACTGAAAAGCCTCGGCGAATATTTGGACCGCGAAGGCCGCGGTCCTGCGCGGTCCAACGGCGGTCCGTGCGAACTGGTGACGTCCTATCATGGTATGCGCGGACCGTGGTACAAATAATCGTTTTGGTCCACCGTGTGGATCGGCGAACACGCAAGCCTTAGCGAAGAGGTAAACCCATCAGGGAGGGAGTACTTGTGGCAGTTGCGCCGTGAAACGACATTCGTTGGTTGCGCCGGTCCACGCAACCAACGACATCGCATCCGGATTGGTTGATATGGCCCCGACAAGCGAGCAAGACGCACGGCACCCGAAATGCACCGTACGTGGTGAACGACCACACACCAATTATAGGGGAGTTTTCTAGATAAAACGAGACGCACAGCGCACAAAACGCACCAGAGGTGACGAACGACATCCAACTTGAATCAGTGGAGCTGACGAGGGCGAACGAAATGCAAAGCGCGCGGAATGCCGCCAAGCCAGCACACACGGACGAAACTGCTATTCGCGATATCCTCCACCCCCACTGCTGCTATCCGGACTTGGCCAGCAAATGTTACAACCGCAGAAATCACCTGGCCACAAGCAACAAATGACCCAGCGCACGCGGTTCAACCCTACCGAAACGTACGAGCTCTCCGACACCCTCTGCTCCAGCCCGAGTCCAGCGGACGAACGACATTACACTCGTGCAGGTAGGTCCGTCAACGAGCAACGACACGGCCAGCGCATGCGGCATGCCCGAGCCAGAACGAACAAGATCCCCGGCACCCGCGCTCCGACCGAGACTCACACGATAAACAGCATGTCGTACAAGAGGACGCAACGGCGAGCAAGCGGACTCGGGATGAACGGAGCCTGCATGTATGGGAGAGATAGCGATTATAGCATTCTCGAAACAACGGGCAAAAGACGAGGGTTTGAGCGACAACACAGACACAGCAATAACGGCAACAAATGAACCCGATCCAGACGAAGGCATCGAATGCACTAACGATGAAGTCGTGCTTGCGACGCCAAGGAATGTGGGACCGAACGGACGGCACGAACTACGCCCGCTTCCCCACCACAACGGTTTCACTTCCGAAACAACCACGGTGACTGCGAGCACGGAGCCGCAACGCCTTTGACCGATCAGCCATGCCACCCTACGAAAACGCCACGCTACCGCACACTAAACGAAAAGCCAATGGGCTACCGCACCATACGCAACGTACACGTCCATTCAAGCAACGTCCTCAACGCGCCGAACTATGCCATCCCTACACAGCGCAGCTCGCGACCGGACAAACCGGACGTCTACGCCCCCACATGCATCAAGCACGCGACGAGCTACACGAACACAAACGCCGACGGAAGAGGCGGGGCTAACGCAACGCCTTAAACACTGTCCATTTAAGGTCTGACGTAGTGAATCCCATGGCACACACACAATAAAATAAAGAAGATTTGAAATTCACCGAAGCTCAACGAGACGAACACCCTCTTAACGAAGTTTCTAGTATCCGCAACAACAAAAAACAAACGCCAGCATCGGGCATCTGTGAATAAACGGACAGTGATCTGGATACGAACGGACGTCAATCTACGGAAACGCATCATTGTGCCTGAGGGAAGGCACAATTCGGATTTGGAGCACGATTAGGAGAGTATCACCGCGCCCGGAAACGAAAACGGACGACAACAGCTGCCGCCCGAAGACACGCAGAAAACCGCAGTTTACGGCCACGGCCGCAACAACAAGCGCCGAGCTCCCCTGAGCCCGACCCGGTCCAGACTTCCTTCTTTTTTTCCTGAGAACAAGAGGAGACGCCAGACGCAATGCGAGTGCTTACATTCCGTTTCGCTCTGTCACATGTACGTGCCTTTGCGCAGTAAGTCGTCCTACGACAGTGCTCTGCGTCAGACGTTTTCTTCCTGTGTCCTGATCTATATGTAACCTGTGTTTTTCTAATCAATTAAACATTTTATTTTTTTCTGTTTAGTCTTTCATTCGAGATACGACCTAGCTAACAGTGCAGATAAGTTGATTATTCGTGAGTAATACAAATTGAGTACTCATGAGTACAGATTGAGTACTCATGAGTGCAGAATGAGTAGTACTCATGATTCCAGAATGTAGTAGAACTCCTGATTGCAGAATGAGTAGTACTCGTGAGTACAGAAGATTGAGTACTCATGAGTACAGAGCGAGTACTCATGAGTACAGATTCAGTACTCATGAGTACAGATTGAGTACGAATACTCGTGAGGACAAATGAGTTTGAGTACAAGTGAGTCTGATTACAAATGAGTATTTGATGAGTGAGTACGAGTGATTTTGTGAACCGACGAGCTTTTTGAGTCTGAGTTTGATTGAGTACAGCGTCAATGAAAAAAATTGTGATTGAGTTTGAATGAGTTCTTTCTGTTTTGCCGACCTATGCGCCCACCACCCCTCGCGGGAACCCTGGTGTGATGCGATGCTGAGGGGGGTTTAAGCGCAAGCGGAGAACAACCGTCGACCGAAAGGCCGCCGGAGAGCGGCACACCGGTTATATACGCATCGCGTCGGAAGGAGGGAAGACCGCGGAGAGAGAGAGAGAGTACTGCACATGCGCAGCAACGCGCGCAGCGCCGCCCACCGGCGTAGTGAGCGCGCCCTCGGACGCACACCCGCAGATGTTGAGAGAGAGTGTTCACCCTCACCTAAGCACGCGCCGGAGCCAGTGCGTCTGCCGCGGCTATGACACAACACAATCCAACACAATCCACTTTAATCCAATCCAATCCAACCCAAATCCAATCCAATACAAGCCAAGCCAAGCCAAGCCAAGTTAAGCCAATCCAATGCCCCTCTCGAGAGAGTGTTCGCTATTGGAGAGGAGAGGGATGACCGCAGGAGAGTGCGGACGCCGACGACGACGGACGCACGCAGGACGGGCAGGGCCGCCGATAAGAGATGCTCTCAGCGTCGCATCTAAAATGCACTCAGCAAGCGCGTCCTAAACAAAATGTCACGCGCAGGAAGCCACCTACGCAGGAAGGTAGGAGCGACGGCAGTCTTAGAAGTGACGTGAAAACAATCGCAGCGCCACCCTCTGAAGTGGTGCCCCACGCGGCCAATACTCTGTAACCACAGCTTTATATAGAGATGAAGTGTGAAGTTGTTTTGCAAGTTGTTAAGATGAATGCCAAGCCTACCCGTGGGTGCGCCAACGATGGCAACAACATAATATATCCACACATGTGCACGCGACTACAATTTGCTAGGACTTTTTTCCGACAGTAGATGTGACTATGGAGGATTCAAGAGGAAAGCACGACCCAGCACCCGTTCTTGTGGTGGTCATGGAACACATTCTGGGTGGCACGCGAGTGCGGTCGAACCACCCATTCCGCATTTGTTTCTCACACTGACATCAAACAGGTACCCGCAGCTTGACATATAATACTGCTAGGTGAAGCTTGTTACCCCAGATAATAAGCCCGGTAGTGTCCCTCAGACCTTCAAGCAAGTGCCTCATGCGTTCAAATAAAACAAAAAAATTCCCCCGCATTTCCCCGAAGGGGAGTATGAGGAAGTGCGAAGCACGGGGTGATGCTATGAGGGGGAGTTTGTTGAAGTTTGGTGGCATTTTGCCCGTTAGTTACATTAACACCCCCTCGTGATCACGTTCGGCTTAACACGCCTCGTTTGTCCCTCTGCGGAAATCTTGGTGAATTAACGTGTATGTTCGAGAGGAGGAGCGCACCGCACCGCAGCGCACCGCAGCTGCGAAGCGCCGACCGGAGTGAAGGGAGAGGAGGCGCAGTCACGTGAGAGAATGCAGAACTAGCGGGTTTGTAGTATCACGTGTACACCACGCAGTTATCAAGCCGCTATAACGCCGCTCAGTCGCCAACGCACGCCGCTGACGACGTAGTTTGAATGCGTTAAAGATATAAGGCGCGTTACTAACACTGATATCAACGTCGCGTCCGTGGCTTAGTCGGTGGAACGTCGCGCTGCGGCCTCAAAGTCCGCAGATCGAAACCTGGCGCCGGATGCTGTTTTTTTTATATAGTGTAGTGGCCTGGCTGGCGCGCCGAGAGAGGGTGTTGCGAGCTGGAGAGTAGTAAAGGGGCTTTAGGAGAGTAGGCGAGGGGGGAGAGGAGGCGCTATGCGAGCGCGACGATTCAGGCTCGCTTAAGAAGTGCATTCGCACTTATTCCTGGCCAATCTCCCACGTGGGTATGTGCCATGTCAGCGGCCAGGCAGCGCGCGCCCATCTCCCCCCGTTGCTAAGGGAGACGAAAAGCGCGCGCACCCGCAGCTGTTCCTATGCGGACGGCGGAAGGTTAGGGGTCGCTTATAAAGTGCATTCGCACTTAAAAGTGCTCATCACGTTCTCCGCGCCGAGGGAAACAACAGCAACCACGTTTCGACTACATACCGACCCTATTCGCGCAGCGGCAGATTCCCGCGGGAAATCGCCTACTCGCTGGTTTGTTGCAACGAAGCAGTTGAGAAGAGAGGAATAAGAGAGAATCTTCGGGCCATTTCTTGCGCCGGTCCTAAGTGACCTCCTCTTCGCAACGTTTGACCGACAACTTCAGGTGGCCCTTAAGCAAAGAGCATCTTAGAGACGATTCGTTTCGTGGACGACTACCTCGTAGCTTTACGAATGATGGGACGTTTGAGTGCAAGTGCAGGAAATTTTCGATGTCTTCTCTTCCGTTCTAAACATCTTCGAAACCAACACACAAGTTCCGGAGTGTGCAACCACGCGATTCCTGGATTTGAGCCCGAGTTGTTTGCCGCCTTTCATGCGGGAATTACGCGCCCAAAAGACAGAAAGGTTTGTAGCACAAGATATAATGCGCGACCTCCGGCAGTCTACTCGGGGGTGACCAGTTTTACCCTTGAGCGCTAGAGACCAAATCACACCCCCTTCCGTAAGCCCCCGACATGGAGCAGCCGTCCGATAACGGAGAGAGATAGGCGACAGGGAAGAGATCGGCAAGGAGGGAAAGCAGACGTGAGCGGTACCCGTGCGGGGAACGTGGCGGAGGAAGGCGAGGAGGTTGCTCCAGAAGCGATAAGCGCGTGACACGAAGGAAGTCCACAAGGCAACGTGCAGCGCAGAACCATGCGCGATAGAGGTGGACGAACATCTGGCTGTTTTACTTCGTACAGCTGCAAGACATAAACAACGCCGCGAGGCGAAACAGAGGGAAAACGCTACTGTTGCGTGCAGCTTCCCTACCTTCAAATCTTACCCGTTACTGTGAGCTTTTTTTTTATTCGAAAGTTTGCCCTGTGGCATAACGGTGCACGATTCACAGGCACACGAACAAGTTTGCTTCTCGTATATAGTCCAGAAGGTGCCAATGAAATGGTCCATGGATCCAGCGCTGCAGGTCTGGAGGGCGGCCAGGGTGGAGGCCGGTTGCACGAAGGTGCCGTAATCGGATCTGATGCAGTCCCGGGCAGGTCCACAGCAGATGCTGCACATTCACATTCTGTACGTGCGCAGTCGCAGAATGGGCAGGTAGATTCGTATGGGCCGCGTACTGCGTAGGCCAAGAGGCAGTCACAGACGGCGTAAGGGGCCATCCCAACGCGTATTTTTCCGCAGCGCAACCTCCTCTCGGCGAGTTAAGTCACCAGGGAGGTTTGAACCACACCGGGGTATGAGGGCTCGCGTGGTGCGCCGGAGAATTTCCTTCTGTTGTTGCCAGGTTTCCACTTGGATCTTCGGGGAAAAGTGGCAGTGGTCGCATCAAGGTATGCGGGCGACTAGCAGTGTCTGCCTCCCTACTGCCGGGTACAGCTGAAAGGGGTACCCATTCTATGCGGATCTGCAGTAGGGTGCTTCGTGCTAAGTGGTGAATGGCATCTGCGAACGCTGTAGCTTGTGTTTACGCGGCGGATGTCGTGGATGGCTTGCGTAGAGTCTGTGCGTATTATCAGTCGATAGTATGGCCCTGCCTGGACAATAGGCAGTATTGCGGCCATCGCATCGTGTACCGCTGCTAGTTCAGCAAGATACGCTGGTGGCATCGGGTTAGCTTCATAAGAGCAACATTGGTCTCACCTCTGGTAGCTGGGGGCAGATTGAGTGCAGTGTGCACCATGCCGTTTTTGACGCTGGCGTCTACATATCCAATTGCTGTTTCCGCGTCTGGGCTATGTAGGCGAGAGACTTGGGTCGTGGCCTGGCGAGGTACCGGGTGACGGAGGTGACCGATTCGTTTGTTGTCTGTTAACTGTACTCGGTGCCACGGAGGAATGTTTGAACCTTTCACAGTGGTACGTGGTACAACGTACCCCATGTACCGGGCTAGCGCAGCGGCGGCACCGGTCATCGAGATTTTACAGGCCCGAGCAGAGCGGCGTTGGTGCACCAGCTCATCAATCGTATTGAGTTGGGCCTCTCCCTGCAGAGTTGGTATTGGGGTCATTCGGGGTAGTCCAGTAATGGCCCGCATGGCATCCCGGTTGACGGCTTCGACGCGATCCCAGTTCCTCATCGTGAGATGGTGGAATTGAGCCTGGTACACGAGTCTGGGTAGCAACACTGACCGCACAAGGAGGCGAGCAATGCTGGTGCGCGACCCGCCAGCCTTCGTCGCCATTCGACGTATCAAGTGTATCGTCCGTGCGGCACGATCCTTCCACTCTTCACCCATTAAAGCCGCAGACTAAGACGAGGCAACATAAAGGCCCAGCACACGAATAGTTTGGACCTCTTGTAGAGGTTGTTGATGAATAAACAACTGGATAGGCCGTTTCTCAAGTCGGCATCGCTCATGTTTGTTAGTCACTGACATGTTTGACGTTTTTTCTTCCGATAGTTCAAGTCCTACTTGAGCGCACCAGGAATCAGTCATATTTAGCGCCGTTTGTTGCGCGTTTTCTTGGACAGAGACGTCAGGATGCACGGACCACACAGTAATGTCGTCAGCATACATGATGTAATACCCGTGAGGTATCTCCGCCAACCGCAAGCTAGGGGAAGCAAGGCGATATTGAACGATACCGGCGCCAAGTCAGAGCCCTGTGGAACACCACGGTGCGATGTGAAGTGTCCTGTAGCCTTCCCGGCCAAGCGAAGGGTGAAGGTGCGGTCCCGAAAAAGGCGTTCACAAATGAGCACAACGGCTGGGCAGTTTAATCCACTCTAGGATCCGAACAATGGCTTCGCGGCTGACATTGCGTAGGCCTTCTTAATATCCATTGCAAGGGCGGTTCGAATCCTGCGAGAGCATCCTCCGATCAGGATCATATCTAGAAAAGTGCTGCAGTCCGTCTCGAACGCCCAACTGGGGTCTGAATCCAATTTGGGCGGGATGGTAACCAGGAATATCGCTCAAGCCACCAAGTAAGACGTGTAGCTAGCATGCGCTCCATCAGCTAACAAATCGTTGATGTCAGAGCTATTGGCCGAAGGTGAGAATCCGGTCTGATGTTTTGCCGGGCTTCGGGATAGCAACGATTTCCGCGTGACGCCAGGAATCAGGAATCGTGGCTAAAGTCCACGCTGTATTATGGCTTCAAGTATGACATCAAGTGTAGTGCCTTCCGTGTTCTTAAATAGTTCATAAGGGATGCCATCAGGTCCCGGTGCAGTGCGCGGCCTGACATGGTCGATGGCTGCCAAAACTTCCGCCATTGTAAAGGGGGCCTGAATCCCTTCAATGTCGTTGCATGTGGGCAATGAACAGGCGAATGCCGGTAGGCAGTTTGGAAGCGTAAAGACAGCTGGTGGAGTGTCAAAGGCGGGAAAGAAGGTGCTTGCAGCGAGAGAGGCAAAAGCGGGTGGTGTCTGACCAGATGCAAGAAGGGCACTAGCTGCTGGATCTGGAGGGCAGTGACCACGTTCCATTGCTTGGAATGTTCGCCAAACCGAGGCATTAGACGACGAAGGGCCAAGCGAGGCGCACCAGTCTAGCCAGCGGCCCCGTGACAGTCGTCGTTCATGTCGTCGGGCTGCTGCTGTGAGGCGTTTAAGGTTCAGACGTGCATCAATTGATGCGGGATTCCGCATTGACATTAGTTCAACTTGACGGCGCGCGGCCCACAGACGACAAAGTTGTAGGTCAGGGGCAGGCCGCGATTCCTCGACCCACGTCGTACGAGTCGCTGCTTCCAAAGCCACACGGAGACTCTGGCACGGGTGAGGTAAGGTGCTGCTGGAGACGATCATAGCTGCTGTCGATCGAAAAGAAGTCCCAGTCGTACCACCCGACACTGTCTTCGAAGACGATTCGCCCGGCCGGGAGAAAGGTTGAGATAAATAGGATGGTGGTCACTCCTCCAGCAGTCTGGCTCACACATCCAGGACACTGAAGCACTTCCTAACCACCAAGATAAGTCAGGTGAGCTTGGAGAAGCACGTGGATGTTCACGGCGTCGTGTAAAACACTGACGCGTCAGTTAGGAGAACAAATTGAGCTTCCGTAAACGTGTCGTACTCACACACACCCCGCACACTGGAAGTGACGTAGCCCCACGTAGTGTGTGGAGCGTTGAAATCCCCCGCTACCAAAATTGGACATCCGGGATGCCGTCTGCGTAGATGGGAAAGCCAGCCGAGGCATAGTTTAGCTGTACGGCCGCTGTAGGGGCGAGCATAGTATGACACTATGATGACGTCCGTACGGGGGAGGCGAACCAGCACAGCGACGACTTCCTGCCACAGTGTGCACCATCGCGCCAAGTCTATGCGGGTTTGAGGAAACATTGACGGGGCATATATAGCAACCTTTCCTGGAGGGACATCAGGCATTGTGGTTCGACGATCCAGAATGGACGGAGATGCATAAGCCACATATCCAGGAATGGAAGGGAGGCCATTTGTTTCCTGGAGTAGTAGGGCCCATACATGTAGCTTCCCGTACAGAATGCGTTGTCTAAGTTCTCCAACCTTGCCCGATGTACCCCGGCAGTTCCATTGCAGAACGCCTTGCGACGAGCCCACAGATACAGGAACCATCACAGGTGGAGGTTAGCCAACAATACCGAGGTGAGAGTCTGGAGTGGTTTCGCCACGAAACACAGCAGTTCTTGAGGTGACATGGTTGTCGACGTGGAACCCTGGACAACTGGAGGCAGTGGCTGGGTCGCGGATTGGGTTTCAGTGGAGCGGTTGTTAACGCGTTGGCGCTGAAGAATTGCACGGCGTTGCTTAAGACGCTGAATTTCCTTTTGTAACGTAGCCAGTGTGTTATCAATTTCCCATTCTTCCTCCATATCATAAGCAGGTGATTCTTGTGCGGGTGATGAACGTCGACGGCCAGCACGGGGCGTTTTACCCGTGCACTATACGTTATCGTCTCTGTCGCTGGAGGTTCATCTGCGGCCGCGTCTTCCTCTAAGGGAGCCAAAACAGCGTATCGATTAGCGGTCGGCACCTGATCTGGCAGTGGAGATTCACGGCGAATTTCGTTTCGTTTTGAACGCCGCTCGCGAACTTTCTTGTTTGCCTCCAACTTCGTAGGGCACTTCCGGGAAGTAATATCATGGTCATCTGACTTACAGAGGCCGCATCGGAAAGCCTGTGGAGCCGTGGCTTCCATAGGGTCTTCCTTCGGCGGATAAGGGCAGGAAGATTTCATGTGCCCTTGTCTGTAACATGCGTAGCAGTACACAACTGATGGCTTAAACGGCCGAGGGCGCAAGATGCACCCAAGATGCAAGATGATACGGTCCGGAGGAGTATGCGGGCCCCGCAGGGTCACGAGACAGGTGCGGCTTTTCCCCATGTATCGGACCGCGACCACTTCGTGAGTACTGCAGTAGAGCTCCTGGCGAAGCTGTTCACGGTGCCTCACCGGAGTCTACGCCAGACAACCACATAGGCGTCCTAAGGTCCGTTCCAGCTGCCAGGTATGCTGAACCTGTATGTAGGTCAGACTGCGAGACCTGTATGCTGTTTAACGACTGGAGCACAGTGGCTTGATCCAAAGAGGCACCCATACCGATATGGTATTCGTATGTTTGTGCACGGCAAAACCACGAAAGCCTGGGATGTTGAGACAGGTGGCCACTGCCGCTTGAATCAGCCGATTGGGTACTGTGGCCATGTCGAAGCTAGTTCGGGGTTTGATGACCAACCTTATACGAGGAGGCCTGAGGTGCCAGCGAAGCTGTTGGTTGACATAGCCGACGGGCGGGGTCGTTTTGACTCGTCCTGCGTTGCATTTCGTTCCGGGCCTGTAGACTCGGCGGCCTCTTAACCGCGCTTGACCGGCGGTATCGGAGTACTCACTTGAGGTTGAGATGTGTCCATTTTCACGTCGTTGCCATGGCAGGGCTCGCGACGCGGTGGTAAAGGGACGCTCGGCGCGACGATGGAGCTGCCTTGACTGCTCCGCTGGCTCCACGTGCGGGGTAGCAGCGCAGCGGCAACGCGCTGCCGCTGCCGTTCTTGCCGGAGGGCTGGGCCTACTTGCTGGACCGAAGAAGAAGATCGGCCGGGCGACGAAGCAGGAGGATGCAGGGGACGACGAACCTTATGAGTCGGCGCCAGGGGTGGTTCTTGACTGTTTGCAACAGCGCATAACAGGCGGGATGCCTGCTATAATATAACATACGGCGTCAAGGCAGAGCGATGCAAAACGTGTGCGTTCGCAGCCTTGGCTTGGCTTGACTCCTTACTGTGAGCTTCCTTCATATTTTTTGCCTTGCTCGTCCACCCACACGAAGCTCGTCAAGCGAGGCGTAGCTCAAGCGGCCCTGAAGAATTCAGTGCGCCATTCGCATCACCATACGACGTCCAAGAGTCTGCAGGCACAAGCAGATGGGCGTTTTAACGCAGGGTATCCGCGTACTTTACTTTTGAATGTCGCCGAGAGTGTTTTAAAAGCGGCGAGGTCGAAAGTCAAGTCCAATGTGCCGGAGACTATGCGCTGGCGCCTGAACATCATTCCCTACGTCACAACTGTCTAACGAACTGAAGAAGATCGGGAAGAAGCGGAGAACAACGACTGAGTTTCTGCACCTAATAGGATTGGGAGAGTATGCATTGCTGCGACTACGTTGACACCCCCACGGGCTGCATGCGAAAAAAAAAAACAGGCCACTTGCTTCGTTCCCTGTACCGAAACGGTATCTAATAAATCCCCCCTTAGATGCGGTGCCGTGTACATTGAACATACAGGGAGATGCTCTAATCAACGCCTACGATAGCACTCGCATACTAGTCGGCACTAGCAGCCACATTGTTTTCCACTGCAAAGCCTGTGAATGCACACCACCACGTTTTAAAAGCACGAACGTTCTCGAACGTTACCTTTGCCAGCTTACACATGAGATTTTTTATCCCTACACGATGGCGAAGAAGGGGTTAAAGTTGTGTTATTCAGCCCTCCGTTTCGTTGCGCCGATCCAGAAGGAAATTGAATACATTGATGGTGTAGCGGTGCGATTGTAGTATTGGAATGGTCTTGCTTGTATCGTCGTGAACGTCGTTTTCTATTTTATTGCTTTAGGTTTCTTCCGTTACATTTTAAGGAAGAAGTCTCCTAGGGGCTTGGGCTGTCGGCGTCTCATGTCGTCGTCATCTCATGTCGTCGTCGTCTCATGTAGTCCAGGTAACAAACACCGAGACACTCGTTTTGCAACGTCTCGCGCTAGAAACTCTTCGTGCTTCAAAGACAGGAGTCTTACAGCGACGCTGTAAAGCCCTACTCTCCAACGGTTTCAAAAACGTTCAAAAAAACGGTTAAAAAAATGTGCAAAAACGCCAAGAAGTCCCCAAGAATACACGCTACACTGCATGCTTCGCCTTTCCCCAGGATTCACATTAGTGGAGATAGAGCGGAATTTTTTTATTATCTTAGGGTTGTGACGTCATTCTTGTTTGTGTATATGTTGCAGACCGCAATAAACCACACACAGTTGTTAGTCAGCGCCTGTACCGTCTTTTAGATGCAAAGCATCTCTTAGTCGACCCTCCGTTGTCCGTCGGCATCCGGCGTCAGCACCTCTCCTCTCGCCCCCTCTCCACGCCAGCTGTGATAACGCCGCTCTCCACCTCGCCGAACGGCTCGTATCGTGCCGGCTCAGGAAGACACCGGCAACACTGTCACTCCAGGAGTCCTTAAAGGAGAAGCATGCTCGTCTCGTGGCGGCCCAAAAAGACACCGGCGGCACTGTTGCTCCAGGAGCCATCTCATGGTCGGGGCTATGTCCCTCCCTTGTTGTTGCGCAGTCCAAACCCCCACTGCACATGTGCGTCTCTCCTCCATTCTCCTCTCCTCCAGCTGTATAAAAGCAGGTGTGCGCTCTGCGCGGCGTTCAGTCTGCTCCGAGACACCGCCTGCGCAGGTTATGCTCCGGTGTGGAACCTGCACGGAATCCCCATGCTTTGCATCACCACATAGTTTCCTTCCGGGATATAGTGTAATTTTTTCTTTTGTCCCGTCCCTGCGTTGTTTTCATTATTATCTCATGCAACCAACTAGCACAAATCCAAGCTCTAATCACAAAGAGAGAGAGAGAGAGAGAGATAACAACTTTATTAAAGTGCCTGCAGCTCGGTAAGATCCCCCTCGCACCGGGGTGTTTCCGCGACGTGGCCGTGACGTCTTCTCGACTTCTTATCCCTCTACTTTGGCTCCTGCCTCGCTACTCCCGTCGCCCGGCTTCGCCTGCCTCTTTGTTAAGGCGGTAAGCTTTCGTCGGTTCGCTTGGTCGTTGCCTTTCGAGGGCCGCTGAGATCTTCTGGACGGCCTTGGCCTGCTGTTCCTGGTCGTAGCTTCCCGCTGTGGCTTCGAGATGCGGCGGGATCATAGTCTTTGTCTACGCTTCGCGCGGGGCTTTGGTACTGTCCCAGAGGACGTGAGCCACGGTGGCTCTCCCATTCTGGCACACTCGGCACAAGTCACTCTCGTACACGCTCGGACACACGTGTCTCATCAGCACCGGGGTGAGCAGGGACCCCGTCTGCAGTTGCCGGTATATCACCGCCTCCTCTCGGGTCAAGCCCTAAGTAAAACGCTGCTAAACGAGGAAACATCTGCACTTTTGCAAGCAGACCGGGGCATAATCAATGATATGGTAAAAGGAGAACTCAAGCAATGCCTATTCTTCTTTTTATACAAAGGACGCTCGTAACATTAAAATCAGCGTGATCGGATCGATAGGGCACGAGAAACAGGTGCACCTGACGCCATTCACTGGCGTTGGTAACCAACGTTACTGCTTCGACTTTTGTTATTATTCTATATTACCTGCAAAATGTATTAGTTTTATTTGCCTAAACGTCCATACTTATTTTCACATTTGGCTTGCATAAGTTTCTTGAACCTGGAAACCCATAATTTCCTCAATATCGCATCGACATGATTTGAAGCACAACAAAAACACACTGACGAAGAACGGAGTAGACGAGACAGGTTGACGCGCAACAAAAACACACTGACGAAGAACAGAATCGATGATACAGGTTGAAGCGCAACAAAAACACACTGATGAAGAACAGAGTAGACGAGACAGTTTGAAGCGCAACAAAAACACACTGACGACGAACATAGTAGACGAGACAGGTTGAAGAGCAACAAAAACACACTGACGAAGAACAGAGAAGACGACACAGGTTGAATCGCAACAAAACACACTGACGAAAAACAGCGTACATGAGCCAGGTTGAAGCGCAACAAAACCACACCGACGAAGAACAGAGTAAACCAGAAAGTTTGAGGAGCAAAAAAAAAACAAACTGACGAAGAACAGAGTAGATGAGACGGGTTGAAGCGCAACAAAAACACACTGACTCAGAACAGAGTAAATGAGACAGGTGACTGTCTCGTTTACACTGTTCTTCGTCCGTGTGTTTTTGTTGCGCTTCAAATCATGGCATCTATTCACCAACTAGCCCGACAAGACGTTCTTCTCATCGCATCGACAGTACTCATGCGTTGTTGGTATATAATTTACGTTTTGTAGCAACAAATACAAAGGCATGCCACGCAACCAATTACCAAGGCGGTTCTGAAATTACGCTCACACAAACGCGCCAAAGTTTATTCTGTAACCGAACATAGGGATACATATTTTGCTCTTCATAATCGCACGGTTTTACGAAACATGGGGAATAAATTTGGCTCAATATATTTTAGAATAAGAGGCCTTAGAGGGAGATCCATTTTGACCCATTTTTCTTATTCTTTTCCAGAAATCAGCTGCCCTGAAGATGCGTCCCTCATCGACCAGTGTTCGCAAATGAACCTCACTGTGAAACGTATTTACCGGCACGAAGCATACCATCATGTAAACTTTTTTCACGACATAGGTCTCTTGGAGCTCGAACACGACACAGAGTATGACGAGTTCCTTCGGCCTGTATGTCTCCCATTCCCCGAAGGTTAGCTATTAAAAACATCTTTCCCGAAGTGCCAAAAAAAAACGCCACGTGACCCACCCCGGAATATGTCACATGGTGGCTTCTATAACAAGACGATACCGTTGCAGGGCTGGTGCAGCTCACAGAATACGTAACTGGTCAGCTACCACGAAATGTGCCTCGTAAAGCGTCAAAGTGCCCCAAAGAAGCTTTTACCCATACCTATTGGCGTTATAGTGGTGCCTTGTCATACCAACGAACCTGCACTTATTAAGAACTCAAGTGCGGAAGCAAGCTAGAAAAAAGTTTCCTCCATTTACACTTGTTCTATTTTAATGTCATAGCGTTCTTAGGCTCATTCTGCGATTTTTCTATGGGTACCAGCCATCCGATATCAACGTAAACTATGAGTGAGGCAGCCAGATACGAGGGCTCGCCTGAATCTGGAATATGCCACAATGACAACTGCAGTATTCAAAGCGGGACAATGAAACTATGGCACCCGAACAAGAAAGATGAAAGGCGTTTTATTGCTTCTGCTGTTTTCTTTCGTCCAGGTCTGTTTCTCGATGTATAAGCACTTTCCCACTCACCAGTGATGCAGGCGCCGCGCATGCCCAGCGCACTTTACTTTACGCCCCTTTGGTGGTCGCTGAATGCCCGGCGAACATGGCTGCCATCCGTGCCCCCCAAAGCAAAAAAACAGCTCGGGGGAAGGCGGGACGGGAGGGCGGGGCCCAACATTATTGCAAAGGTCTCAAAAACCAACGAAGGCCCACGTAGTGAGGAACTTGTTCGACGTGTTCCAGTATTTCGTCACCTGTGCTGAGAAAGGCGCGTTCAGCATGTTTGTTTGTAATTACTTTCGTTTTATTCATATTTAACTTTACCCCACAGAAAAACTCTCTGATTGTAGTTCTTCAATAAATTTTTTTAGTTCTTCAGCAGATTCACTAAGCAAGACAATGTCGTCTGCAAACCTCAAATGACTCAATTATTTCCCCTTTATCCGTAAGCCTGCGTTTTTCCAGTCAAGCCTCCTGAATACATTCTCCAGACAGGCTGTGAACAATTTTTGTAAGATGGTATCTCCTTGTTGCAGTCCCTTTCGGATCGGAAATCTATCACGTTGCAAACAGTAATCTTGCCGGTGCATTCCTTATATGTGTGTCTCTCCTATTCCTTGGTCCCCTAAGGCGTCCATCACTGCGGTCGTTTTAACAATATCAAACGCATTTTCATAGTCTATAAATGTAAGTTAAGCGCTTAGTATACTCTGAAAATTTTGAAATTAATTGGTTAAGGACATGTGAACGTGCGGGCCTAAACATATTGTATATTGAAAAGTGGAGTTACATTTTTATGGGTTTATATTCAATTAATACCATTGTAAATTTACCTGGGATTGCGTACGGGAAAATGTCCGCCGTACGCCCGCAAATGTATTTCCAAACATGAACTTACAGTGGAAGTAGAGTAACCCGCCTACCTCGGCTTTGGCTGTTCGGTTGTTCTTAGGATGTCCGTCAGGCTGTGTGGTTCCGTGTGCCTTCTCGTTCAAACTGACGAAAACCCCGCGGCCGCATCCCTCCACGCCCACGCTTTCTCCACACTTTCCTCCTCCATTTTCTTCTCTTTTCGGTATGTCCTTTGCTCGCTTGGTTACGAGGCCGGCAACGCCTTCAAACCACAGTAGCGGACGCTTGAAAGCTGCGCACTTAAAGGGACCCTGCAACACTCTTTTCAACTTCTTTAAAACCTCAAATGCCTGCAGAACGAAGTCCCGCAACACACCCAGTACTTAAATTAGGGTTTCGCAAAGTACCACAGCAAAAAAGTAGTGCTCTATGCCCATAAGATAACTTGTAAACTCGCTCAAAAGATTTTTCTCTCTTTTCCGGTCTTGACTTTGTTCGGCGGGTCGAATTACGTCACTAAGGTCAGAGTCCTTCAATGCCTTTCTGGTCATGAAACTTCGCCTTCACGCTATGGGAGAGCTTCGCACGCTGCCGGGCCGCAGCGCTGGTGTTGATCGGAGGGCAGCCGGGGGTGTGGTCAGAGCGCGTTTGGCAGGGAACGGACCACGGAGAAAGATAAAATAGATGCTCGTGGCCTTATCAGCAGTGTGCTTTCGCTTTATGTGTCGTGGGCCACTCAAATGGACTTATCATTTTGTGACGGGCATGCAACTACTGCGTTCCTGCCTGCCGGTCTGGCTACATAGCAGCGGCCGCCACCCGATGCCCTCCCATCTGCGGTGGCGCCCCTCGCGGTAGCCTTTGTCCCCGTACAAAACTTGCCCGTGAGTTTCATGACCCGAGAAGCATTGAAGGACTCTGCTAAGGTCGTGTAGCGGCTGTTGGCCTGTTGTTGTTCAGTTGCAGCAATGAACGCCTTTCGATATCAACATATGAAAAAAGCCACAAAAACAAAGCATAAACAGAAGGCGTATCTCCTTCGACGAGCAAATCACGCAGTGCCGCTCCATGCTGGCGATGACTATAGCTTCCGCAGTGCTTCCAGACACAAAGGAATGAGTGAAAGCGCTTATCGAAAGTGGTGCAGGGTCCGTTTAAGCCGAAGAGCTGTGGATGGCTTCTGTCTTTCCGCTGCACTTCGATTACAAGCGTTCCGCCAAGTATTGCGGTCTTTTAACAGCGGAGCCACTCTAGGCCTCGCACAATTATGACAGTCCCTGTTCGTACCGTGTCACGCTCACGCTTCTACCGCGCCCGAAAACCAGTTCGCATTTCAGAGGAATAAGAGAATAAAAAAAAACCTAGAACCTTCATATTTTGATAGAGGACGCCTGATATAGCCCCTGGAAGAATGACTTCCCAGCACCGCGTTTGCATTTATAGGTGAGGCCAACTTTGAGGAAATCGGTGCAGGCTTGTTCTTCGTAAACTGGCTGTTCCACTTTGTGGGTTGCACAGTGAAACATGGCCATCCACTGAGGGAGTTTGGCCACCGAAAAGTGCTCTAACTGTTGTATTATCGAAGGTATCCCGACGCTATTTGTGAAAAACTTAGCCGCGAGGACGGCTCCAGTATTACGCACACAGCTTGGCTGGTCGTCGGTTTCACAGAGTAGTAGGGCGCTTACGTTTTCTTACCTTATGCCCTTGGAAAGCATTAATGATCAATACAAAAACGCCGTTCCAAAACGCTCCGAAGACGTCAACGTAAAAATATCGCGTCGTACGGCTTAATACCTAAAGGCATGCGTCATCTGAAACTTTTTGGTTGTCACTGAGCAGCTAAGCCAATAGGAATATCTATTTCCACGTCATACAGGCACTGATCCTGCTTTCTACAAACCTGGAGAAGAGGCCCTTGTCATCACCCCGGAACCCAGTGCCCTTTACAACCTTCGCCAAATCAAGATGGAGATAGGTTCTCCAGCGTTCTGCCTTACTAAAGCAGGAAATTCTTTTGTGGCGCCAGGAATGATGTGTGCGGAATACAAAGGTAAGTTTTTGCTATAAATTTGTACAGCCGGGATAACAACCCGCGACGCTACAAGGGCGTCTACGATTGCAGCCATTTATCTGTAGAAAAAAGTTCTTGTCATAGTCTGATAGCTTAAGAAATCGCCGGCCCGTTTCCTTGATCTCTTGCGTGTAGAAACTCAACAAGCACCTCGTAAACGTCCGGCAACCACGCACCTGGAAGATAGAAGGTTGCATGACAGGGTTTCTTGTCCGTCGACTGCTCTTGACCCCTTCTAGTGACTGCTCGGAGGTTAAAAGGAGGTTCCTTTCACCCCGCACTTTCAGGGCAGCGCCATTGTCCTCGCTCAAGAACGAGATAGAGTTTCTTTATTTATTTCGCATTAAGTAAAAAACAGAGGATGCTAGAGGTCTGCAGATAAAGCCGGTGAGATGTGACCTTCACAGAGCCACAGGCCCGCACAATGGCCGCATGCAGAGCATTTACAAAGGTTTTACGAAGATCTAGCAATACTGTTGTTTCTTACAGCATTTTGGATTGTAGAAAATCATTCAAATACAGTGACACGGGAACATCAATGAAACACAGTTTAAAAGTCAGTAAAATACAGTAAGACATAATTAAAATACAGTGATACGGGAACCACAACAGCACAAAGTCTACAGTTGTACTAAACATGAATAACCCAAAAATTGGCGAAAACATAGTCGCCCAAATAACCAGTTGGTGAGGCGCACTACACGTAATTGGAAAGAAAAAAGATAAAGAACTTTTTTAGGACCATTCATGTTCTCTCGAGAGTCGTTGACTCTTCACAAAAGGCGTAGGTACGGTTCCCACTTTGGACCCGCGTCCTTCAGTACCTTTGTTGACAAGTACAAAGAAAATGTAAGCTTTACAAATCGTCATACTAATAAAAATAGTCAAACTCTTCTCCCATCCCTTCGTTTTCGCTCTAAACTGCTGGCTGTCCGATATCCATATCAGTGTGTGTGTGTGGATACCTGCGAATACGCCGAGCACCAAACTGCTTCAAGGAAAAAATTAACTATCTACCCTGTTCTTTAATCTCCCTCTTCGTTTTCTTTTTTGCAAGTCCTTAAAAGGTGCTTTTCTAACCTCCTAGCACTTCTGACCGCTTTCGCTCAGTTCATCACGTTCCTTGTGCAATCAACCGTGATAAAGCGCGGACCCACCTAGCCGTTTTATGCTGGTAGCGAAGCCGTAGAAAAGCTGGTGAATTTTATAATTAGCACTGTCACGGGCAGTTCACAGCTAGCATTTTCCCCTATTATAGCAAGCACCAAGTCACTGACTATAAACCGGTAATGATCTAAATTAGGATCCTTACTATCCCCAAAATTGAGTATCTGAAACATGGTGTTTCCACAGTGTAAAAGCACGGAAAATTATTTAGTTGTTAAACACCTTGAAACAACGCAAGCTGACGAGGCCACAACAAGACAAGTGGACATCCAACAGCCCCGTTTCGAGAAGTTCAAGAGCCACTACCAACTTGCCCAGTTGCCCATTATCGAACCATTCGAGCAGGACGCTAGCCTTGAAGCATTTTATGGCCTAGAATGAGCAGTGTTATCAGTTGTACAAATCAGAGGTTTGTCCTTGATTATTTCGGTTCGTAAAGGTTCGTTCAAAATAGTGGAATCCATTTTTTACAGAACTCGGGGGAGATTACGCTGGAGCGGCATTAATGCAGGCAAGCGGGGAAGAGGAAATCATGTGGACACAGGTGGGCTATTTTGTTTGTCATGATATGGCCATTGCTCGAAATAGCGAACGCCACCTTATTCCATACAGCTTACTCTTATATTCAAGGCTTCTACTCAGGGGAAAGCTTGTACGAATGTATTTCAAGTGAAAATGCCCAAAAAGTATATAGAGTGACGCTATTTAGGAAGTTTTATTCTTAAGTTGTTCTCGTTTCTTTTTTTACGGATGCATCTGCAAAATCCTAGAGAGAATTTGCATCTGTCATGGACAGCACAGATGTATCGCTTTCCCCATCATCAAGAACCTGGTTTTAGGAGTGTGTATTCAGACATTTTACGATGCATTTAACTAACACACTGCTCGCGGTTTATAAAGAAAAAATTAAAGCGTCGATCCACGATGTGAGCCTGTATTTTGATAGTCTGTATACCTTATTTGCTCGGTTCTGAGAGTCCCTTATTCTGCATGATCGCCATGCGAAAAGTGAAGGAGGTCCTTTGATTTGGAAAACCTAAATTACCCTCCATTTTTAGTGACCGTACGTCGACGACACCGGCGCAAGGAACAATGGTTATTTGGCGCTCATTTAAAAGAAAAATAGGTACAGACAGTAAACCCGCTGCTTACGTCCTCAGGGGTCCATACTTTCCCCGATCCTATTCAGCCTCGCCTTGAGGTGCTTAGCTCGAAATCTCGTACGTGACTTTGCGGCACTCTTCACAATATATGCAGAGGACGTAAACATATAGACTGAATCATCCGAAGTTTAATGCCCCGAAGACATGCAAACAGAATTCCAGGCCGCAGCAACTAGCCTCGAATGCTGCTTGGTCAAACGTGGTCTCAAAGTAGCCACGAAAAACCGAATTCCTACTGGTATTTGGCCCCAAACGTTTTCAGCAATGTAATCTTCCAACTCTCCATCTGTCTGGTAATCCTACTACCTGTAGTTTTCAACCCATACGACTGCTTGGAATCCCAATCGGACACAAAAATACCCCGCAAATATGGCTGCAACAACTCAAAGCTAAATGGACAACAATTCAACATGCCACACATCGCCTCTCGAACAAATTTGGTGGACGAAGCCAGAAGGCGACCAAACCATTAGCACACGATGTCACCATTGGTGCCGTTACTCATGCAGCCCAATCCTACGACATTAAAAAGGCGAACGAACCCTTCAGATCTTATGTAGTACCATCCCGGAAGCGGGACTCCATGCCACCATTCAAGCCTTAAACTTCCTCACGTTCGACTTTCACTCCTCAGTCTCTTCTTCCATACGCATCATGACGGACTCATTCGAAGCCACGCAGATTCTACAACGTCCCGCGTCACCAGTAGCATCACCAACAAAATCCCTCATAAGAACTCTATCATAAAATCTAGCGCATTCATCTTCGCGTCGACTGGTCGCCTGGAGATGCCGAGTCATCACCGGGAGACCAGGTAGATCACTCCGCTGCACGGGAGTGTATGACCTCTACGCCTCCGCTGGCACCGGACTTGGCCCCTCTAACCTCCGCCAGCCATACATCTTCTACGGTACAAAAAAGAAAAAAAGATACCGCCTCAAGGCCCTCACTGCAACCGCCTTTTTGGCTGCTCTGCCCTCGCTCAAAGTATGCGCCACAATTTTCATAAATAAATGTTTTTCCAATACTCGCCTAACCCCAGAAACCTTGCGTAAATGGTACACACTATCCCTGCCGCCTCGATGTCCCTTTTGCACCTTCCCTACACCGGCAAGTCTCCGGCAGCTAATTTGGCACTTTCCAAAATTATAGCTATAGAGCCTTCAACCTTCCTCCAAATGCCTCTTTCTCATGAATCGACCCTCATACACTGGAACCGTCCATGCTGACTTTAATTGCGCCCTACCCTCTAGACACCCCAGCCTAGCGCGAGCAGTCTAGAACCGTGAGCCTGCTCTGCTCACCCACGCGGCCTGTCCAGCCTTCTGAAGGAGCCCACCTATATCGGTTTGAATTGCCCATTTGCAAGATGTCCCAAGCCACAAACATTCCGGCTTCCACTCCCATTTCTCCCACTTGACCTAGCGTCTTCGTGCTGCAATACAGTCTCTCTCTCTCTCTCTCTCTCTCTCTCTCTCTCTCTCTCTCTCTCTCTCTCTCTCTCTCTCTCTCTCTCTCTCTTGTGTCCCTGATACTCAGTCACGTTGACTACAATTCGAGTCCCTCCGTTGTGCCGCTTGGGCCGCCGCTCTCTGGCCCCAGCTGGTGGTCGTCCTGTTCCGTTGAAGTGCTTTGTAATAGAAAGCTTGATAAATTTCCCGGTCACAACGTTACATCAGGCCCGCTTCCACGCGTCTGAAATCCACCTTGCAATGGTTCATCAGGGGGCTTAGATTCGCGTGCAAAGATTTTTCTAATTTTTATTACCGAAACTAGGGGAGGGTGGCCTAAATCAGAAGGTAATTAAAATCGCAAAAATACGGCACTTCGTCGCATTTGTGCGATCATTGATTCAGTTACTCTGTCATTGCTGTCTCCCACCCGGCGGGTGCCCTCATATCAGGACCTAGCTTCAGAGAAATAAAGCTTAATCCCCTTCATCTCTCCTTCTTTATCTAATTGTTCATACAACCGTGACACGAATATTCAAGTTAGTACAGTACGCCACTCACTTCCTCCCGGCCAATTTTACTATTTCTCACTCCGAAGACCGCCTAGAGGGCTTCATTGAAACAAACACTTGGCCCTGTCGCACCTGGCCGCACCTAATTCGCCCACCCTGTATCAATCCCCACCTTCCTTGCATGTGACTTGAAGGACACCCGCATTCATAGCACGTGGATACGTAGAAAAGACCCCTTTCAGTTAATCCGTCGACCGATCACTGTAAAGCAGCGCGTGGTAGCTTAGACACGCAGATACAGGAATGTTTAATAGATTGAGCTGCCTTGGTCGCCGTCAAGCTGGAACTGCCGGTCACCGCCGCCTCCTCAGCACCATTTGCATTAGAGATATGTTCTCTCTCTCGCCTTCTCCCTCTCTCTCTAAAAGTTGGGGCATATACTGTTGCGCGTGAAACTCAAGGTTGTTTAGGTGAGGGGACTGAAAGTGGCGGGGCATGATGGGGAAGAGCTCTGCTTTGTTAACCATGGGGGCAGACGGTGCGCTCAGAATGCTGCCGCCTGCACGTTGCACACTATCGTCGATGCTGCCCAGCAACCCGTTTTGTCGATCGCGCGGCATTCGTTCCCTCCATGACCGGCCCTGAGACGTTTCACACTCCACCGGAACGGCGTAGCTTGGCAACGACCTTCTTCGATTTTGTCACCGAGCTCAGGCAGTGTCGTAAAATTCTTAATTGCATTTCCTACGCGCAAAATTTCTTACAGTGGAGCAGCTTATGAGGCGCTGTCGGGAGATTATAGTAATAGAGAGAGAGAGGCTTTGTTCGTGGTGTGATTGTTACGGATGGGTGACGCTGGTCGGGCCGCCTTTCTGAAGCAGTGAAGCAACATTGAAAAGGGGGCTAGTTGGCGCATATTGGAAACCTAAAAGGAGCCCTAGCAAAGAGGTGCAGAAACGAGGAACACAAAGAAGAGGTTACCAGCAACTGAACGATTTATTGATACACACAAACTTCATATATAATAACAAAAAAACGTTATAGGAACGTTATAGAAACGTTATAGATGACTTGCGCAGGCTCTTTTTTATGCAGAATGAAAGACGTTTTATGCCTGTGCTGCACGGTAACTTACAATTGAATATTAGAATCTTGGCCACAGCAGCGCCCAATGTATTTACAGTGGAGCACTCGACAAAAAATTGGTTCAATGGCCTCAGAACGCCCTGGACATGTACGTGTAGCAGAGTCATTACTAAAGCACTTGGTATCTTCTAAATTGATGCAAAAGGCCTCTGCCAGGCCCCTGACTGCCTAGTCATTACGCCGATACAGGACATCAGTTTACTAAGATGTATACTCTGACGTAAGCAATGGCTATCTTCCTTCAAATAATAGTTTCTACCGTACTAAGATCGTAATTCACAATAATTTCCGATATATACCGCATATGTTACTATATTTCGCCGTGTTACCATTTTTCCAGGTAGGAATTTCGAGCTGGGTCCAGCCGAAAAAGAACAACAGTATCCGAGTCTTCACCAATGTTTCGTATTACATGCCGTGGATTAAAAGACACTTGCTTGGCAACATGTAAGCGGCAGCTACCTACATCATGGACCGGTTTAAGTCAACAACTCCCTACTTCGCCTGACTCCCTACGCTTATATTTTGTTTGATGCTTATTGGAAGCAAAAAATATATTTACAAGACTATCCGCAAAACTCTTGTGTCGTTTAATTTTCATTGTATGTGTTTTCGTCTCCAAATGCTTGTAAATCACAAACCGTTTTGTCTTGATATGATTCATCTATAATTTCCCGCGCAAAAAAATGACAAGGAAGCAAAACACACGAACATAGATGGTCCAGGCGCTAAAAATGAAGTACCTATCTCATAAAACGCGCGATTAAACCCTCGATTCGCCGAAACCAAAACAGCACGCCTGTGCTCCCATCCGATTGGGTTTGGAAATCTCTTTGAAGATGAGCCAAATTCTTCGTCGACAGAAACTATGAAGGGGCGCTTGCACAACCGTCAGCTTCTTGTTAACTAAAAAAACCAAAAGTTTTGAAGTCTGCACAGCGAAGCCGCGGAAAAACTTCATCTTTTCAAATTCTGGAGAGCATGTGTGGTGGCGGCAGTAATCACGCAAATTTCCTGCGCCCAAAACTGATCTAATTGCTGCTCTCTGCTTTCTTAAGCTCGTTTCACCAAAGTTTTCTTTGCCGCAAGATGGTGAAATCCTGTACTCTGCGATGACCTTGGAGCCAGTGCAACGGGCTATGATTGGTGTTCCTGGCATCTTGCGTTTTTGTGGTGGTTGTTGATGATATTGCGCATGCGCGACAATCAGCCCGGGGGAACAATCGGCAGAGATTTTGCATTTTGCAGCGCCGTTTTGAGACGGTGTGATAGTTAGTGCACATACGGGACCGCCACATACCGCACTTCACATGCTTCGTAGGTTACCCTGGCTGCATTAGACGACTCCGGCAACTCTACGAAGCTTCGCCCAGAGAAGACGGTTGTCCATCGTTACGCCAGCTAACGTAATACGAAAAAAATTTCGAAATAAGTCCTTAATATGAGTTATCCCTACGACAAGTGAGTTCCTGTCTTCTGTATGTTGCTTACGACGAACTGCTGGGGGGACGCTTTAATGAGAGATACGGACATTTCTCACTAAGAATTTTCCGTGGGATGTGAGGCACCTGTTTGTTTGATCACGCAAATAGACGCCCTCGTGAAGAATAATTTCACCTCGTTTTTAATAAGGGCAGCCTGTACAGTGCCAGAAGGTAATTTTCGCGATGCTAACGAATTTCTGCGGCTTGTGTTAGCACGCCTGAAAATCGCTGGCGTTCAGGAAGAAAGCAAACGTTCTTTTAAAAACCGCGAGTTCAGGCATTTTGGTTGCGGTACACCTTACAAAACATGTATTACTTATTCAACGCCTAATGGTACAGCCCTTAAATCGATGCGTTTTATGTTTGCTACCTAAAAAGCTAGGCTGTTGATGATGATGATGATGATGATCTATGAAGCAGGGTTGACGATTGTTCTTACTTGTTGCAGCTGGTAATTTTCTCGAACGTCGTGCCAAGATGCCCTTTCTGGTGTGACGTGCTGGAACGACCGTGCCCGCCCCGAGAAATTTCTCATACCCAATTTGTACATGTCCCGAGCAGTCGGCTGTGATTCTCTGTAGGCAACTAGATGTGACATACCAAGGGCGATATGTATTTTAGTTCATAAAACATGCTCATTTGTGTCATGCACTTAACGGGATCATAGAGACAACACAACCTTATTTCATTTCAAAGACCTACCCTTTGAATACCTAACTCAAGTCCGTCGCAGGTCGAAGAACCTTGTTTCCTCGAAAGAAGCATAATAAGGGAGTAAATGAAATGTATGCACCAGGAAGGCACTTGCTGGTATGTACCAGCAAGTACCAGCAAGCTCTTCAGATGGGAGGTGTCCTCAGTCCATCATACCTTTGTGTTCGCTTGCGAGGCGGGCTGTCTCCCTTAGCATTCGCTGGACGGCTAGGCTTGAGCTGGGCAGCAGCTTCACCCACCCAGACTGTGATATAATGTTAGATGGTGGGGGGGAACGTGGTGTCTGTGGTCATGCAACTGCTATATAAAAGTGTGCACCAATTTTTCCTGTGCTGACATGTCGCAATGTATTGGGAGAGTAACATGGCGGGAAGATAAGTGTAAGAAGTATTGGAAAAACTCAGGGCTACACGACGTCCACATTCAGGTACTCGGTGAATATTATGAACAGAGTTATCAGTTCACAACTCTGTGCTATAATTTAACCGCTATAATGCTAGATACAACGCTTTGACAGAACAGTCATGTTTATTGGTGTTATCTGAGATTGGCAGCCGCCTGAAGCACTAACACGTTCGTGGGACGCCACTGTGACGGAGCGTATAAAAATTGGTGGTGAGTCGTCAGTTGTTCATCTTTTTCTTTCAGACTGTATAGGTAATTGCGGAAAGGCAGGCTTAAAATAAGCATGCTTGTTATTGGAACACAGGAGGTTTCTTAATGAACTAAGCGTGTATTTTGTTTTCATGGCAGTTTAGATGCAGAAAAAGGTTGATTTTTGGTACATCTACGAACTCTGCAACCTGTGCGTTGTAGTTCGTAACCTTGTTAGCCTCTATAAACCGGCTGTTGATTGACAGCGCTGTTCCAGGAAGGTTATCTTCAACTGTCCAGGCCGGGTAAAATGAAATAGACAAAAAACTTAACCAAGCACAGAAACTAAAAGGTTATCAGCGCTCACTAAGATACGCGTAGAATATCAATCATGAAAGATTATGTGTGCAACAATTGCACGTGGGATTACCCTTTATACCACCCAAATGCGAAGATACAACTGGAAAGACCCTATTATTGTCATCATCTTCTGCTCCACCTCCTGAATAATCTAATCAGAAGTGACTTCCCCGTTAAGTTCGTGCCAGGAACCTGTATATTAACGGCCGTTCGTTGGAGTCAAGCTGCAGTAAGGCGCCGAAGGATGCAGTATTCTGCGTGATTTTTTTTTCGGAAATAAAAACATTCTGGACTTCATCAAAACAAATGCTAAAGCACTAAAGGAAAGGCACAAAAATATTATGCGCAGAACGGATGCAACCGGCTTCCCGCCATCTACACACACCCTCTTTTTATATCTTATGTTCAGAGCATCCACCGTGCTAACAAGTTTCCCTCAAGACTCTAGTTTCCCGAGTGTGCGATGCGTGAGCAAAGCGGGGTGCAACAGACACGCGAAAGGAGGGTCTCGATCCTTTATTTCGGGGCCTGGCACAGCGAAGCATGGGGAGCTTTGGGGGAAGAAAAATCGAGGAGTATGCTGTAGTACACTGTGCCGTGTAATCAATCCTGTCAAGCGGGTGAGCCGGAAATTGGTTTGCGTCGCTGCACAATTCTTTCATATAAAATGCAAATGTGGCAAGAAAAAAACTAAACCTTTATGGGAGCCAGTAACAGTGCCCCACTCCGGGACGTGATATCTCCAAGACATGAGAATTGTGTGGTGGGTTGAAGGAGATTAAAGGGATTCTCGAAGACTCCAAGGTCGGGCTAACTAAAATGTTTCTCATCTGAGGACTATGTTCCTTTCTTTGTTGGGCTCCATCTCTACCGTTTATCTCTCTCCATGTACGCAGCAGATGTTCAAAAGAATGATGACGCTATAGAGCTCTAGCTTCGTCCACGATGGCTAGCCATCAAGCAGCAGGGTAGGATTCTTACACGGCATACACTTTGCGATGAGAAAAACCCGGCGATGCTCATACGGCCTTGCGGAGACAAGAAAATACTGATTGAGCAACAGCTTCCTCTTGCCTTCGTCTTCAGTGCACATTGCGAAAGGCACGCCGAACTCGGAAGGCAATCGTATGTGCTTACAGCGACGAAAGTATGGCCGTCTCACGAGTTTAAATAAGTGGTTAGCCTTCCGCATAACGCGACGCCATTCTAGCGTCATTAAAAATGGCTTCTTAAGCAACACGGACTTCTGGTAACGCTTCAGAAATGCAGTAAACCGCCGGTTGTTCTTTGAACTCCTCATGATTGCATTGAAAGAGTGCAACCCGGTTGCGCTCATTCAGAGGCAGCATGCTGTACCTTTACGTGATGCCTAGGGAAACAAGACCTCCTTACAACGTCATGGCGTTAAAAGCACCAGCAGTTCACAGCCACGGATGAGAAACAGTGCTTCGAACAAATATCTGTGATCAAACAATGGTGCATTATAGGTGATTATCGCTTAATCTTATAATTTGGTCACTCGGCTTCTCCCTGACATCATTCCTCGTTCCCATTATTGATGGGGAACCACCGCCTTTACCCTGTAGTAAAACGATGCCATGTAAGCTGTTTTCACTCACGCGGGGAGAGGTGTCGGATTGAGTGCGGGGGAACTTACAAATTGTTAAAGGCGATGCCGCTCGTTCCGCGCCTCACCATTGACAAATCTTTGACTAGTTAAGTGTAGGAATCACAATACATCCAAAGGGCCAACAAAAGTGCCATTTATCATTTACTAACGTTAATACTAATGGTTGGAGGCGTGCACTTCCATCTTTTCATTGGTTGAAGACGAAGTTCACTGCCATGACGAGGAACGACATTTATGGTCGCGAAAGAACACGACGAAACAGACACTAACCGCTGCGCTGACACGAGTGAAGGACCATCTATGAATGCTTCCTAATTAGCACAAAAAACCGCCGGGTCAGCTGCAGTTAATCGAGCCTCTAGTCAAGATTGATAGCATTGTAATGTCGCCAAAAGACGGCCAGGTGAAGGCCGCTGCTTCAAACACGAATTGATTCTCAGATGGGAGCATGTTACATACAGTATCTATCAATATTTCATCTCGGGCCGCCTACGACCTTTACGGGTCACTTATTAGTGAATACATTGGGCTTTCATTGTTGACACACATGTGTTAGTTTCTTCCTCCAACTGCGACATCAGTGATAATATTAATAACACAACAGAACCCCAGTGTGGAACAAGCGGATGCGGATTCTTATCTATATTTTCGGTGCCATGACTTAGGCTCACCTGCAATTCACTGAGGAGCCTTATAAAAAATCATAGGCTATTCTACTATTTTGTTGTAGTTGACCAGCTTGTATTTGCAACACGACAGTATGCCAGTCTGACTGCATTTATATCACTTTTTATTTTTTTTTTCTGGCGACAGCATGGCAACAGCTCCAAGCCTTCTCTTTCCCACGGCGCCGCGGGCCCGCTCTCCCTGTATGGGATCGCGCGTTGTCGTGGCACGTTTGACAGCCGAAACGTACCTAAAGAAGGTGAAAAGCACCATAAATGAAATAGTACAAGCAAAGCCAACTTAAAGCAAAGAAACAGCCTCAGTAAAAAAAACAATGATGAACACACGCTCACCACAACTAGCATTTGCTCAGCTAGTTACGGGACAGTTGAAACCGACCTGAACTGAACAAAGCCACTGAAGATAAAAATATTCTGAACCAAATCTAAGCACAGGCACAATCATGATAACGTACAAAAATGTTCAAGAGATGTAGCCGAAACCTACATAAAAGAGACCATATCACTGAAAAAGTACAAGGCCAGGAGGAGGAGGAGAAAACTTTATTCAAACGCAACATTAGGCGTCGAGAATGTCCCGGGCCAGGTCCACAAACGCCAACTGGTCCGCCAGCTGGTCCGAGGCCAGCGAAGTCCGCCACGTTGAATGAGGAGGGTGTGGAAAAATGAGGGAATTGAATTGCAATGGGGCAGGAGGAAATGCAGTGGTCTGAATTAGGTTATAGTTTGCGGCACTTGAGACATGCTGGGGACTGTGAGAAACGGTAGAGAAAGGAACGAGCAGGTGTAAGGAGGATATTTAACTGCAACGCAAAGCACAAAACAAGAGCTGCAACTGGTCGAAAGAGTCCAACACGACCGAAAATTTTGTTTATAATGCACAAATATTCTATAAAAATACCACCCACGATAACAAGAAATGAGTGGCAAGCAAAATAAACGAGGTGATTCATAGCCAGACAGGGACCATTTATACAACAAAAACTGGAGTTGCTCTGTATGTCTTTTTACACGCTTTTGGAACAGCCATTACCATTACCTACACTTCTGTTTTAAAGGATGCTAATGCTTAATTTTAAGACCGCTGGTGATTTCTTACTTTCCTGGCACTGAATGCATCTCATAATGTTTAGCCTCCACTAAGCACCCGCATCGCCGTATGAAAACGGCACCTTGTGAAAACCATCTCGTTAATTTTTACTTTTAGCTGTTAACAACCCAAACAAAACTGTTGTCACAACAGATTCAGATCTAACACAAATTTAAAAGCAAAACCATACCTGTCTCAGCCAAAACAAAAGTTTTGCGGTCTCATGTACGCAGAAAGCTCTTCCGGCGCAACGTCATGCACACGTCCGAAAAAAAAACTATTTTAGGGAGTTACAAGTAGGGAGACAGATTGGCTAGGTTTGTAGATGCCTAGCTACACTTTTTCATTTACCTACACTGTTAAGTGGGAACGACGCATCGGAAGGAGCATACAAGTCTCTTTCGGCGCAGAGCACTCGCTCAGCGGGCGTGAAGCCGAGACCAAGCAATAATGGTGGGCAGGTGGGCGGTGGAGCGGGTGAAGCAAAATCTACTTGGCGGCGGCAAACGCCGGCCTCATGGTACATTAAAATGGATAGGTCACGCGTCACACGCGCTACCAAGAAGCAGGCTACTCAACATCAGCTGCGCCGGGAACAATAACGCTAACAAAAGTAATTACGCCAACCACGTAACGTGTAAAGAGAACAAGGTTTTTGAATTATCAGGAGCAACACACGGCTAAACCCCGACCGTACGTTACAGCTTCGCTGGCTAGCCATCTGTAGGCAGTGCGTCGTAGCATTTGTGGTCTTTTGCTTTACTGTCACGCTAAAAGCAATGAAAACAGCGAAATGAAAGTAAGTCAACAATGGCCATCGACCTCTCGTTATCACAGTACTTTGTTTGTTGTGAGGAGTTTTTTCTTATGGCATCAAGCTCTCGAGGAGGATTTGGCGGACTACAGAGATCACCCTCATTAGTTTTGGTTGCGAAGTAAATGAGAGCCACTAACAAATCGGTTGAAATGAGCTTGTGCATTGAACGAATCCCTAACGAGGGCTCGCTCCCCTGTTCCGAAATAGACCATAGCTTACACGAGAAAAGCCATGTATTCCACGCACATTAAAATCCCGAGTTCTTGAATCTTTGCCCAAAGACTATCAATTTAGAGGGCACAGCTAGGGCACGTCAAAAACCGTCGAAAATATACTTACATAACCCGTAGAATCTTGCTTATTGTTTACCGGTTCAAAAGAAGTAGAAGAGCAAAACCACGGATTTTTTTCAGTCATTCGTAGCTTTCTGACTCACGACGTAAGAAAAACAACGACCTGGTTCTGCAATCAAACTGTAACACTAACTGCGTGATCAGTGTTTGAGCTTGGCGTATCATCATTGCTCTCTAAGCAGCCATTTCTTATAGCTTTCCGCAAAGTTAAAACGAACTCTTTGCAAGTTACACAATAGTCAGGCCAAAGATGACAACTACAAGCTGTAATGGTGAAAAGTGAACAAAGTGGCCTAAATATTTGTAGGAGACTAAAAGCACTTAACAAATTCTGAAGTTCGCAGTCAACAAGCACGTCAGAAAAACGTAGCGTCGCAATCCCAGCCGCAATCAGAATGGGCGTCTAACAGCACCTATCAGATACCCAATTTGTTCTGAAAGAGTTCAACTGTGACGGCAATAATCCTTAACCCTAAATCTGGGGCCGGCAATTCGGCGCCCGAAAACCTTCGTCAAACGGACACCCAAAACGTCCGACGGAAAAACCTAACTTCAAATTCTTGGTTTCTGTAATTTGGTGAAACGGCAACATTGAAATTGAAATTGAAAATAAGTTTTATTTCAACTAGCATGACTTGGGTACATAATGTAACAGGAGGCTCAAGGTCGTAAAAACCACAAGCGGGACCTGCTATACAACTTAACAAAATGACTATAAAGGAACATTACAACCAGAACACAGGTAAACAGAATAGAAAACAGTATTGTACAAACATTAAAAAATCAGCTGTGAGAGTAGGAAGTAAACTACATTTAGACGCTTCACATCAATGTAATGAAGACAATAGGTACGTTTCAATTTTTTAAGGGCATCACAGAATGAGAAGTTTTAGTGTCCTGGTTGAAAGTATCTACAACTGCAAGAACGAGAACTGGACAGTTTGTTTATCGAAGTTAGTTTTCACTTTGGAAAGTAGGAATTTGTTGTGAGGGGAGAACCTAATTTTGTTTTGGTTAGAGATAGTGTTGGGAGGAAAAATAGATATCAGGAGTCCAAACGCAATATTTTGAAGAACAAAGTGCCAATATCTAGCTGGTAAACACAGGAGAGGGGCAAAATCGCAAGTTCAATGAACACAGGAATGGAAGAAGAAACACGGAAAGAAAAAGTAATGATTCCTAAAGCTTGTTTTGGGAGTTTTTGAAGATGCCAGAGATAATTACAATACGTGCTACCCCAAGATAATATAAAGTAACTCAAATGGCTGTGGATAAACGCATAATTCATAGATACTAATGTTGTTATATCAAAATAGAATTCAACCCTAAACAGAGCACGTATCCCGTATGAAATCTCTCTACAAATGGAATATACATGGTAATAAAACTTGAGATGTACTATACCTAAAATAATACCAGGAAAACACACATGATCAGATGACGGAATGTAATCTGCATTGATGTATAAATTAGAGGCGGGCAACAGGTGTTTTTGAGGGGAGTGAAGCCCAACAAAAACATTTTTTTTACATTAATAAACAGCTGGTTACACTAGCACCCTTCTCAGATGGCCAACGGGTCCTTCTGCGAATTGCACATCAAGGTAAGTTGATTACGATGGGATGTCGCAATAGTGGTATCATCTGCTGCACAAAGTAACTGTAGTGTTGGAGGCTTGAAACAGGATCACTAATATTGATTGATTGTAGGGTTTTACGCGCCGATGCAGCGCAGGGGATGTAGCGCGGCGTACTGGAGGGCTGCGGATTAATTTCGACCACCTGAGGATCTTCAAAGTGCGCCGAAGTCTTGTACACACTTGCATTTTTGCTTTTCGCGTCCACCAGAAAAGCGGCTGCCACGGCCAGGAAACGACCTCGCGACCTCGTGCTCAGCAGCGCAACGCCTTAGCCACTGAGCCACCGCGGCGGGTGAGGATAACTAATAAATATTGAAAATAACAAGGGGCCTCAGATGGAGCCTTGGGAGACACCTTTGTTAACAATAAAAGGGACAGAATTGGAGTTATTGACATAGATGACTTGGAATCTACAACTGAAGAGACTTTTTAAGAGCGATAATAGGGTTCCTGAAATACCATTAATTTTTATTTCAAGAACAAAATGTGGACATCAATGGTGTCAAAAGTTTTGCTGAGGTCGATGGCAATAGCCTCAGCTATGTTACTGTGATCGACCACAGACTTTACCATATCAGCGAAGCAAGCGATGGCAAGATCAGTACATAGTCCTACTTGATGCCATATTGACAAGGGGAAATACTGAATTAGTTGATTGGTCAGTCGAACTTCGATTATTTTGCAAAAATTCTATAAAGAAACTGAAGTGTTCCAATGTGTGTATAATTTTCAGGGAGGAAAGGATCGCCTTTTTTAAATATAAGTATTACATTAGTATACTTTATTTGCGAAGAAAAAATTGAAGTTTTAAAGACCAGGTTGAAAATAAAGATGATTAATGGTGACAAAATCGCGCTAACCAACTTACTCGGCTTGCAATAAATGCTATCAAGGCAAGGACCTGTCGTTTTTAAAAAGGAAATGATCGATTAGATTTCACTGGGGCAGGGTGGATGAAGAAAGAACGATTGTGTGCACTTCCGGTGACGAGGGATATGATTAGAATGATGAGTGTTGCAGGAAATATTGTAAAAATGGTTATAAAGGCATTGGAAATTCCAACAGAATCTGCAATAACAGAGTTATGACTCAAGGACAACAAGTTGTTTTGACGGTTCTCCGCGTTCAGAAAATCATTAAGCAGCTACCTACGTTTTTCGCGTGGTTATTAGACTGTTGAATTTCATTTTTCAAAATAAATGCGATTTGCTTTTTTTAGTACTAAAAACAGTACTTACAATGTAATCGGTATCATTTTATCAGTCCCGCACTGAAAGGTTGGCGCTTCGCTTTCTTCTAGAAGTTGTCTTTTTTACGTAATGAGCACAGAAGATAAGCAGTCAGTCAAGGGGGACGCACAAAACTATATTTTCTTTGAGAAAAACTGCAGGTAGTATTGTCATTAACTGCCGCAACCACAGCGTTGGATAACTCACATAGAGCGTCTTCAGGATTACATAAACTGTGAACCCGCCGCGGTGGCTCAGTGGCTAAGGCGTTGCGCTGCTGAGCACGAGGTCGCGGGTTCGATTCCCGGCCGCGGCGGCCGCTTTTCTGATGGAGGCGAAAAGCAAAAACGCCCGTGTGTACGAGATTTCGGCGCACGATAAAGATCCCCAGGTGGTCAAAATTAATCCGGAGCCCTCCACTACGGCGCGCCTCATCGCCTGCGTTGCGTCGGCGCGTTAAACCCCTCAATCAATCAATACATAAACTGTGAATACGAGACTAGACCCTACTAAAAATAATGTCAAAGAATGTTTCCGTCGCAAAAACGCGGTTGAATTATTGGTTTGATATCGTATGATTTGACAGCTTGAAAAACAAGAATGTCGGGTGATAATCTGTAAGGGAAGTGTTCATTTACGCCAACATCAGGGAAAATTGGCAAATTTTAAAGAATGTGATCAAGTAACGCATGGGGGCCGTAACTAGGACAGCGGGTGGGAACAGAAAGCAATGACAGCAATCTGTAACGACAAAAAGAGCTTTTGTATTCCAAAGTACTCGAGCTATTGCAGCCAAGTTGGTCGACATTTAAATAACGTTACACTGGCCCAGGTTGAGCAGTTTCGCGTGGCTCCTAGAGAGCCGTGCTGCGCATGCGTGAGGAGCAGTGGCGTCACACGGCGCACAGAACGTTCCTCGCTGCCCGGTGTCTTTCACACACACCGCGCGCCCAGCGTCTTCGCCGATCTCCGTTCCGCACGTGGTTGCCCAGTCCGCTTGATGATCATGCGAGGGGTGGCCGAGTGTGCAACCGATGGCTCGTGCGCCGCAGCAACACTGGCGTGTGCCTGTGGAACCAGCTTAGCTCTGGGGTGATTGGCGACGCTGCGATGGAGCCGCTTGATAAATATACATGTGTCACATAATGCGTATACCGTGTGTGTGTCATTGAAGCAGCAGTAAGTATGATAATCAAGCTAATCCTAGACAACCAGGAAAGCTAAGAATATGCAGCTGAACCTTAGCCCACGCTACGTATATCCTGGCATAGCCGGGCTAATCCACTGTAATTTTGTTTTCAAGGACAATTTATCAAGAATGATAGAGAAAGCAAGGCACAATTGTGCAAAGTCACAAAAAGGGGACAGACAAATACTACCCAAAGCAGTTTTTGTATGATTTCGGGATGAATAGATGGAATCAAGTTCAATCTATACGCATTCACAGTTTGCGATATTTCGGTTTAGATAGTGACATCTACGGTACCAAATATGTTTTCGTACACAAACTGTGGCGCCAGTGATAGGGGCGTCAGACCGGTAACCGTATTCTCATGAATACCCTCGGATATCATGCAAATTCTTCACTTCCCGGCTGAGCCACGTTTCCGAAAAGCACAGCCGAGGATGACTAATTTAAAGATTGATGAAAAGCCCGCGATGTCTTTATAATTCTTACGCAAGCTGCGAGCATTAAAGTGAACAGCAGAAAATCCGTTCGTGCAAGTTAAATTTGATTCAGATTCTTCAGGACTTAGGCAAGATAAGAAGGAAGCACAGATTTGACTGATTAACGACTATGACGAAGAGGCGTTGAGGTCATTTTTGCCAACGATGCGAAAGACACGGCACACCGTAGATTTCCTTGGCTTGACGATGCCGCTTTCGGTCCATAGGTGAAGCCAATTATACTGCCTTTATTTGGAGCAAGTGCGTCCGAAAAAACAAGCTCGTTTTCCGCTTTTACATGGTCATTCACGTAAACTGGCTTCTTCTGTGTTTCAGGGAATTCGAGTCAAATTGTAGTTGGGAGGGTTTTGCAGGCTATGGCAAGAAATTTTGACCCCTTGACAGCGGAGCAGAATGTAACAACTCTGTTCATTTCATTCGCCTTTCGAGTTGGCACTCTGTGAGCAGTGTCATTGTCCTCTTTCATCAGCGGGCACTCGATTTTGTTGCAAAGAACGTGTAATATCGGTGGCAAACCCCATATTTAGTAAAGCAAACTTCCCTGACTTCAAGGCTGTTCGCGCGTGAGTAGAGGTCGAGATGAGGAACCTTACATTTGGGAGCTTTATTTTTTGTGATTAGGTGGTTGTTCTTCACTTCCAGGTTCGCAATTTTGGCTTTCGCGGCATGAAGTGCCTCGCTCATGAATTCAACCGATTTTTCGAGTTCCGAAAAATCACCTTTTATCTTTTTAAAATTAGCTCTATCGCACAAAGTGACAGCCTTCAAAGCATTCAACTCATTAGTAAGAGAACGCAGTTGTTTTTTATGAAATTAATATAAGAAATACTTCAAAAGCCTTGACTAAGGTAGCAACAGTACGCGCTGTACCACCAGGAGCGATCTGAGGCAGCGTTAGCAGCTGGCCCACCAGACAATAAACAAATGATTTTTTCTTTACCTGTGACTAGGCAGGGTGCTTCCATGCGGCGAAACCAATGCACCTTCGCAGCCTCAGATCGCTCCCAAGAGTGTGGCCAGCACGCAGACGTTGTCGTGTGGAAGTGCGCAACTGCTTGATGCGACAGCGGGCAGATTAGGTCGGTGGTGAGAAAGTCCGGGGGGGGGGGGGGGGGGAAGGGGGCGGTGCGAGAGAGCAGCTGGTTGCAGACTTCGAGGCGTGTGTGCAGGGGCGGGGAAATCGCAGCAGGATTACCAGCAAGCGATGAACCTTAACAAGGCACGGTGTTTCTTTAGCGGCAAAACCAAGGCAGCTTCGCAGCCTCAGATCGCTCCTGAGGCTGCAATCTAAACATTACCTCCTGAAAGCTCCTGATTCCAGCCCAGTCCTCCGAGTGGGTATGTGCGCCACGAAGAACGCAACAACTACGACATGAGCTTTGTTCTCTTGCTTGCAGCTGCGAAGATAGCCGAGTCAGTCGAACAGGTTGTCCTTTAGCTCCGTTGTTGTTGGCATTTACCTCGACCGTTTCTGCCGAAGGTAATAACAAACGAAACAATTCGTGGTTTCAGGCTGATGTCATGGGAAGTTACCAACCTCTGTTTAATACCGATGACGTCGCTGTTTTATGCGAAAGTGAGGACGATGTTAGCGAAGCTCTTAACCAGGCACACTGGTTTTGCAAGCTGACGGGTGGCGTAATTATTCTGGACAAGTTTTCAGGATTTTAGTACCGCGTATGGGACAATCCACCGGCTTTGCTGGCTAACGTACATTCGGCTGTTATCCCAACAAAGTATTTGGGTGTACCACGTCAACGTTACCTAGACATCAAGGAATACTGCAACACAGAAAGCGAGCAACTACGAGCGAAAACGGTGAGATTGGGGGGCAGAGATTATTCATTGTTCACCAGGTCAACATTGAGCAATATTTTTATGGCTGCCAAAATATGGTACGTTCTGCATGCAGTCTGCATTGATAGAATGAATATTCAGAAAGTACACAGGGTTTCCGCAACTTTCATTTCGTAAGGGTGTCAGGGCCTCGTCAGGCATTTCTTTGCTTTCAGCCTTGTCACCGAGACAGTACATGCGTAAGAAGTGTCTTAACAGATACAAAAAAAAATCGGGGATCAGTGAACCGCACAAACCTATTTCGGGCGGTTGAAAGATTGTGTCTAGGTCTTGCTCGCTAGCTTTTGAAACAAATTATCTCCGGGTTTATATTTATACATGACCAAAAAGATTTGTTTTCACGCGCTGTGCTAGAAGTGACAATGTTTAACACATTGCCTGATTTTGTTGTACCGTCGAGCGATGTTCGGCGACGGAGCCTTTGCGGTTACCTGAGCGAAGTTGCTTCAGCATTTACGTTTTGGAAGGTTAGCCTTTCGTGAAATATTCAGGTAAGGGAACTAAAAACAATCATATAAGGACCTGATAGATGTGTGCGTACCATTGTCCTTGTATTGTTCCTTGTGCCAGCCCAAGCCTGGCGAAGCTGTTCTTTAAAGTGTAAAAAAAAATGTCTCTCCGGGCTTCCACGAATACTTTCTGTTCCATTTCCATACTGGCACGTTACCAATAAGACCATGGCTGCAGAAAAGGGCTATGTTTATTTCATGGACTGCAAACTGCAGGATAGGCCGAGGGGCTGAAGTCATAAAACACATCTCCCTGGAAGGTTCCGACGACGTATTTTATTGGGATAGTGTACAACACACCGTGAAAAAGATTTGCGGATCTCACCATGTGATATTCGCTTTCTCGCAGTAACCAGGGAGAGCGGAGGGCCTTATGACATGCTACCGTCCTGAGCCTTCGTAGTTTAAGGAAGACAAAAATGGGAGATATACATGCTGATGTGGATGCGCGACCTCGAAGAGACTATTTCATTGAAGTTTCTCTGCGACTAAGGGAAGTATATAAATCCCGGTGTGATCCACCAGATTTGCTGGCTGTATAAGCTGAATCGTTATTGAAAGGACTTTAAAGATTATGTGACCTCCAAGCGAAACAGGTTCGTTTTAATAAATTGTTGTACTTGGCTGTAATGCCAAGCAGGTTATAAATGAAAAAAAGTTGCGATAGAACTGCTATAGCAAGTCTCCTGTTGAGACCCGGGTTCAAATACCATTGGAACGAGCGCATTTTCATTTACTCACTTTTCAGACCGGCGGCAACTTTCTCCACGAGCCAACAACGCCGACGACGGCAAAAACAACAAGGGGTTTTTCGCTCAATTGGGCACTCGAGGCATCCGTCGTACAAGAGGCCACAGGCGGTAGTAAAGTGTGACTGCAGAAGCGTACGCAGATATTTCTTGTCTTTCTCATACTTTTATCCCGGCAAAGACATTGATGGGTTGGCTAAGTTGCTTAAAACTTCCTTTCAACGCAAACAATTTTGGCCGCCCGCAAACGTAAAATACAGTGGGAGCCAAAAGGGAACTTCTATCGGAGCGCGTATTTCTTTACGTATGACCCTCTGATTGATGAGCTGTCTTTTTTTATTCCTTAGGTTCGTAATAGCCAAGTCGCTTGCTCTTTTATTTGCGGTTCTGGTTTTACTATCCTGAGAATGGGCAAGAGCAAAAGTATACAAGGGGCCGACCGAGGTAGAGCTTTGCGTTCTTTGATGTCAAGCGCTACGTAGCAGCTGATCCGTCAATGACACGCACAGACCTTTCCCGGCTCCACGCGATTCAAGAGACCCATATCGATCGATGGCCATGCGGCGAATGCCCCTCTGCTGTTGAACCTCCTATGCTTTTTAAATTACTGCTACAAGTATTACAAGTATTACAAGTATGCCGCCGTACAGCGCCTGCAACATGCTTTGGACACATTCACGGCCCTTCTCATACCCACTGGCATGGAGGTGGTCAGCAACAAAAACAAATTACTTAGCTGTGCGCGGCAAAGCCACTAATAGTGAGCATTCGTTTAACTATCGCAGGGCAACCCATCCAGCCAGCTCCAGATGGTTGGATCCGCATACTAGGTATTCCGTTTCATGAAAACGGGGAGCTCAAGAGTGGCTGAGACAGCTCAAACCATTGTGGCGACGTATCCTACACATAGTACGTCGCATCTCTGGCACTTTCGGTGGTGCTTCGCAAGATATCGCTCGACGCTTAGTACAGGCAGTGCTGGTATCTATGACGGTCTACGGCGCCATATGTGTTACGATCTCACGAAAGTACCAACTTCACCAGCTAGAGGTCTTGTATCGGGAGGCGCTGCGGGCTATTACTGGCCTGCCCCGTCACACTCGCGTCGAAGAGCTGTACCGTTATGCTGGTTTGCCCACGCTTGTGGATACCCTCTCTGCGCGCATAGCAGGCGCCAACGACCGTCGCCACTTGACACTGCAGGGACGCCGCCTGCTACGTCACAAGGCACAAGTGAAGTGCTTGCAGCAAACCATGCTGAATGTTTTTCTGTAGATCGGCGTTCAAAGCACCGGCTATTACTGCTATTCTCGCTACTCATTCCTTCCTACCTCTTTGTTCGTTTCTTCACGCCTCGTTTATATTGTGTAATGTTAACTATATCGAATGTGGTAAAAGAACTCCTGCTGGTTTTGCTTGTTGCTTTCATGAAAACTTTGTGGTGCAATAAAGCAAACAGAGTGTGTAAGCAAACAGAGTAACTAAGGCACTTGTGCTACATACATGCGTAGGTTTGTCCAGAGATGTCCATTGCTTCCTAGTAATAAAAAACCCTTGTAATAAAAATATTGGCGTCTAATTGGTGAATCATGGAGGCAGGATGACATGGGGTAAAAACAAAAGCCATGCCAATCTCTCGAACGTAAATCACCAGACACAAAAACTCTCTGCTAATAACTGCCATTCAAACGTTACTTCCTTCTTTCCCCCCTGTCCCAACAAACAAGCAAATCCTTCGACACATATGGTTTCGTGGAAATTGTGGACGACCATAGGTAACAGGCGGCATCAGAGTTTATCAGAAAGGCGAATTTCACATTTGTTTATGAATAAGCCTGGCGGCCGCGTTTCGTGTTCGTAATTTCCTGCCAACACTCGAATCCAGAATTGTCCAAATACATGAAATACATTAACTCCATGCTAGAGTGTTGGAGATAGAGAGGCAACACAGCCACCAAGACATAAATAGACATTGCGACAGAAGGAAAACACTTCAGCAAAATAAGCAAGCGCAGTTTGTGTGGGCGCTAGAACTGATTTTTTACAATAAGAAATCAGCGCAAGATATAAAAACTTGCACATGATAACAATGTAAAGGAAAAGAATTAACTCGGGCTCTGCCGTTCTCCAACGACTACACGTCAAACACAATGGAAGAACAGATGACTGATGCAACACACACACACACACACACACACACACACACACACACACACACACACACACACACACACACACACACACACACACACACACACACACACACACACACACACACACACACACACACACACACACACACACACACCACACACACACGCACACACGCGCACACACACACGCACACACGCGCACACACACACGCACGCACGCACACGCACACGCACACGCGCACACGCGCACACACACGCACACGAGCACGCGCACGCACTCGCGCACATACACACACACACACACGCGCACGCACACGCACACGCACGCACGCGCACGCGCACACGCACACGCACACGCACACGCGCACGCGCACATGCGCACACCCACACGCGCGCACGCACACTGGCACTCGCATTCGCACTCGCACACGCGTGCGTGCTGGAAGTTAACAGCTGGGTACCGTGGCGGTAATTGCTTAGAACGGTAGCGTGGTGCTTTTCCGAGCTGCGAGTGCTCATCCCACCTAGCAAATGCTAATAAAAAGTAATGCAAGTGCCTCAGCAAACATTGAGGCACTTTTTTGTTTGTCCCACGTGATTTCCCTCCTCGACCCTCAATTTGATACCCCACATTTTTAGCGCCACATCTCTCTGAATTTTAACCCAACCTGAGACTGAGTTCGCGATTTTCGATATTTTTCTTCGTATTATTTTTTTTATTTTTTTAGCATTTAGTTAGCTCAATTCTCTACATTTACGGTTTTATAATGATTACTGTTTGAACTTCCGTTATCATTGTGTAAATGCATTATTGTGTAAATGCAGGGCGTTACATGATCCTGCCGGGGGGAGGCTGAGGGGAGTACTCGACAAAGAATGCTGCGCATTAAAAAAGCAAAGGCATATTCATGAACGCCTCACGCTTCAAAGATTCGCGGCGACAGTTCTCTTTGACACAAGGCATTTTTTCAGGATGCAGAGCAAGAATGCACGGAACCGTAACCCTAAACAGCTTCCACATAGATGAACGGAGCAGTGAGCGCAAGTCCCCTCGCCCAATCTTGCTTGTTTCGACCCAGGGACCTAGCACACCATCAAGTCTGAGCCGCCTCTGTCATAAACACGAACACGGAGCCCAGATCAAGGGTTTGGCATTCATTATATACGTAGAATTGCTTGCAACCAGCGCTAGTCATCATGGGCAGCAGGTATAGCGGTATTAAATCTGCAACAAAAATTGTTTCCGACCTCACAGGAGCTACGGTGTCATGTCATGGCGAATGCAAGAGTTTGAGCTCACGAATTTGCACCCGTAATATTTTTACCACGCGTGAATTTGGAAGCACTGAATGCTAATGAAATCAGAGTCCATCTGAACCCGAGCAAATTCCTAGCAAGAGAGAGTTGTGAGGCCATTTGAGTTGTGAAATATTTTTTGTTCTCAGCCCATTTTAAATTCTGAGTTCATTTTGAGTTTTGAGAACATTTTGAGTTTTGAGTCCATTTTGAGTTTTGAGTCCATTTTGAGTTTGAGTACATTTTGAGTTCTGAGTACATTTTGAGTTTTGAGTCCATTTTGAGTTTTGAGTCCATTTTGAGTTTGAGTACATTTTGAGTTTTGAGTCCATTTTGAGTTTGAGTACATTTTGAGTTCTGAGTATATTTTGAGTTATGAGTACATTTTGAGTTTGAGTACATTTTGAGTTTTGAGTCCAGTTTGAGTTTGAGTACCTTTTGAGTACATTTTTAGTTTTGAGTCCGAGTGAGTTTTCAGTTTAGCGCTCAATGTGAGTTTGAGTTTGCGTGAGTGCAGGTGTGCTGCTCAGCATTGAGTCTGAGTTTGAATGAGTGGTGATTCGAAAAAAAAATTGTGAGTGAGTTTGAGTGAGCCGCGCCAATCTTGCCGAGGTATGTCTATGACGATTGTCAGGGTGGGACCAGTGACTCGCCGAGGCGAGGCGGAGAATGGTAGGAGCTGTGGGAATTCAACGGAAGAGGCCTTCACCCTGCACTGGGCCTGAGTAGGCTAATGATGATGATGCAAATATGTTTTGCTCATGGTATTGGTATGTTTTTTTTTCGTTGTTTGATCTGTCTTTGGAAATATTGTTTCCATGACTGCTCACGCTACGGTCTGTTTATTGTTTTGTTTTTGCTTTCCTGGCGCAGGAGGTCCGCTTCGCAGTTTAGTTTCCTCAAACACTATTCGTGCGAGTAATTCCCATGTTGCGTTCTCGGTTATAAATAGTTTTGAACAAAACCAGAACCTAAAACATTATGTGTGTGTATGATTACCTACTCTTTTATTGAGGAAGAGGCGGTTTGGGGCCCAAGAAAATAAATGTTCCGTTTCTTCAGCTGAAAATCTGAATAAAAGCGCAGCAACCTTGGGGAGTGGGTAAGTGTGCCCCAGTAAGATGAAGCTGCCGAGAACAGTTGCCAAACTTTCGTTTCGGGATCACCAAGAAGAATATTCTAGTCCATATTTTGACACGTAGTTTCGTTCCATGCAGAACAAACGTATTTTTCAAGCTGCGTACAGTCGCCTTGGTGCTTCAGCTGCTTCACCCACTCAGGCGTGGTGCAATTCTCAACGCGGGAAGGCAAGCCATGTCAAAACCCAGGAACAAAGGACAAAGAGGGACGCGTCGGAAGGGTTTCCTATTGCGGAAGGGCAGTATACAACCTGCCCGCTTCGTCAGGAAGGATGCCTCCAGCCACGCATGCGGAACTGGGTTGTAAAAATAGGGAAGCCCGATTCGCCCGAGGATTGTGCTAGAGATCAACAGCACTGTTGCGCTGAGTCATCGGTTCCAAGCCATGAAACTGTGCGGTAGCACGACATCATTGCAGGGCGTGTGAATTACGATCAATAAAGCCGGGATGTGCATTTCGCAGCGGGAGAGAAGATGCTTATTGAGCAAGAAAGGGTTGTATGTCTCGGCGGGCTCGCTCCACATTATGGCAAGTGTACTGATGTACTGGCAGATACAAGTGTACTGGCAGATACAAATGTGTTATTGTTCTGACAAGGACAGAGGCGAATGTGCCCTTTCCGCAGTCAATATTCCTTCTACATATACCTTCTACATGGAGGGATTACTCTCAATGGCGCCATGACGTAGATAACACTATGTACAGATTTCCTTTCCAGTTTCATCGCGCTGCACATCTTTAAAATAATAATAATGACTTGCTTGAAAGACGAATTTTTCATTTGTTTTAAATAAACCATGTCTCGGGAGGAGAGGCCAAACACAGATTAACTCTGCCTGACAGCGGCCATCAACCCCGGTCATTGCAACATTGCACAGCCACGGTAGAAAAAAAAACATGACAACTAGCTTTACAAAGGTGATGTAGAAAAAACAATATTATGCATTTTTTGAAATAATATAGTAGAAATAACAACAGGCGCACAACACAAATAATTGCAAACTACAAAGCGTAACGCTACACAACTCCACACTTACATCCAAAGCTTAGCTTCACACTTAATTCCAATATCCTCATGATACTACGCGGCCAGTGATACGTTTTCAGGTACAGACAGTATTCGTGCAATTGCACCTCTGCTAGTGGGAAGATTACTGTATCTATTTAACTCGCCTACAGAGTACAGTTAGAGTCTCCTAGATGTAACAAAGTAGAATGAAAAACCCAGTAGGAGGACGTAAAAGGCAGATGTAGTGTGGACTCAGTATGCATGTTTTATTGTCGTTAACGCCCCCAATCCTTTACAGATTGTTAAGCAATTGTTTTGCTTGCCTGAGACATTCAAAATTTGCAGGGGTACCTATTCACTACTTTGCAGGGCATTTTTTAGCGCCCAAAAGCAGTCACCATTACTGGGCTTCTTTGAGCTACGTGAGCTACTTCAATATAAACCAGTTCCATAGAAGCAAATTGGGTGTTCATTTTGCAGTATGCATCACATACCAGACACAGAGGCGCCCACGGAAAGGAGGTACGCAGAAATGGCGCTTAGGATAATCGGTGTCCACAGCAGCGCTAGACCGATCGTATTTATGGATTTCCATTATATTTCAGTTTCCGCGCGCTCCCAGCCGTCCCCAGAAACGCGCGACATTCAGCCATCTCCCCCAACTATTTTGCATACAGAGAACGTCATACTACTGTGGCACAGTGAATAGCGGGTTCACTTGCCGATCAAAAAGTTCGAGGTTCACAACTAGCCATTCGAACGAAACTTTTTTTTCAAGGTTCGAGATCGTCCGCAAGCTCAGGAGTGCGGCAACCTTATCAGATGTGTGAAGGCGAACAAAAAGGCCAAATTGCTTGCAGATGTATGGTTCGGAAGGAACCTCAGACTAACGCGTAAGACTTGAAGGTAGCGAAGCTCTACGCAACCTATGCGGCCATAACGAAATCTACCATTGCAGCCAATTTGCGGCTTTTTCGCTGCCGCAAGGACCTTCACTCCATAATTGTTGCAATATACTTCGTTCGCCCGCATATTCCGCATGCTCTCCACCAACACTGCCGGCTGTTCAGCCAATTCTCTTCTACGGGTATACAAAGCGCTTTGCGTTGGCCTGATGAGTTACAGCATCCCTGCTTTGGTCCCTCTATCAAAAGGAACTGTTAAAGCGCTAGAGAGCATGCAAGCACAAGTCCTGCGGGTCTGCATTGGCATTCCAAAGGCAACCTGTACCATCGGAACGCAAACAGAATGCAGGCAGCTTTCACCACTCGCTCTAAGCACGCAGGAGTTGCTTCGTGCGCGTCTGCGGATTGTGGCAAAACAGCTGGGCCATCCTCTAGCGACAAGCTGGGCCAAAGAAGCGCGTGAATTTCTGCCGGAGGTGTATCAAGAGCCTTCTCCTCCTGAGCACCCGCCCTGGATGTTCCTGCTCATACCAGTCACGACTACTTTGCCCAGTATCACGAGGAAGGAGTATATTCCGGCTCCCGCACGAAATTTCTTCGCCCTGGACTACATTTCGCAGATATACAGAGACCACACTCACGTGTACAGTGCTCACGGATTGAAACGCGACACTGCGAGTGCGTGGCCTGCAGTACATGCAGCGTCCTCCGTGGACGCCCGTGAAAGCTAGGTGTTGCACTATGGTATACTACGAGGATTAGAGCATTTTAACCGTAGGCTTGCTGCTTCCGGTTGCCAATAAGCGGGGCTGTAGTTCCCAGCAGCGACAGCGGTGCGCTGCGAGCATGGAGCGCAGGAGCGCGTTTGTGCGCGGGTGGTCGGTGCAGCCACATCGTCTGCTCGCGCGCTCTTCTTACGCGTGCCCATCCGATGCGACACATGTGCATGCAAAGCAAGGTCACGCTTATCTGAAAAAAACGAGCGTCTGCACAAAGGAAGAGAGAGAGAGAGAGACAACTTTATTTTTGTCCAGTTGTTTGTAAGGAGTCCTCCTTCCTAAACGGCGGCCAGCAGCCCTTGGGCCCTGGCGGCGTTTTCAGCCAACTGGACGGCCCAGAGTTGGTCGTCTGGGTCAGAGCTGAGCAGCACGGTCTCCCACTGCTCGTCATTCGCGATTTTACGGCCTTCTTGGGTCCAGACAAATTTATTCCATGATATAAACTAAAAAAAGAGGAGTGCCGACGAAGTACGAATGCACCGCACCGAACGTGCCTGCAAAGGCGTCTTTCCTTTTTTTTAGTTTACATCCTGGAATAAAGTTTGCTGTTCGTTCTTACAGAACTTTCTTTTATTCAGATGGGCGTGACTGTGCATTACATAAACATTACTGCGCCGCAGTGGAAGGGCACGCGTAACAAGAGCGCGAGCACACGATGTCGCGAAATGGCTGCGCGCAGAGCCGGGCTACTACCGTCGCCGCACAAACGCGTTCCAGCGCTCCAGGCTCGCAGCACCCCGATGTCGCTTCGGCGAACCACAGTCCCGCACATTGGCAACCGGAAGCAGTTAGCCTACGGTCACCACGCTCTCATCCTCGCGGTATACCACAATGCAACACCTAGCTTCAGCGGGCGTCCACGAGCGGCACTGCATGTACCGGCGGCCACGCGCTCACAGGGTCGCGTTTCAATCCGTGAGCACTGTACATTGATGGGTTGGTGTCATCAACATCATCCACTATCGGGGTGTGGATACCGTCATCCCGTACTACCATCATTGCCATGCTCAGTCAGAGAACGTCAACTACGGCTACCGAACTTTCAGCTCTGAGGTTGGCTTTCGCTCATATTTTCAAGCAACGCGCTCGAGAGTGGGCCATCTTCACAGACTCAAGGGCTGCCCTTCAATGTCTAGCGTCTTTTCCAAAAGACCAGCTTGTGTCTGACATACACGCTTTACATCTGCAAGCTCTACAAGCGCACCATCACATTGCAGTTCAGTGGATTTCAGCCCATTGTGGGATAACTGGCAATGTAAAGGCGGACATTGCTGCATCCGCTGCGCATAAGCATCATGCATCGGCAATAGCTATACCATTCTCCAGGAAAGATGCATCTATACTTGCATCCAGCGTGGCATGGAACATGCAGCGCGCAGCCTGGGATGACGTATCACGTCATTACGCGCCGCTATCGTTCATCGATCCCAACTGCAAATTTAAAATGCCATCGGGACTCTCCAAGCGGGTAGCAGCAATTCTACATCGCATGTGGGGGAGTTTCTCATACACGCGCAACTTCCTCTTCAAGATAAAACAGGCTACGTCACCACTCTGCCCACACTGTGATGTGCGAGAAACCCTGCAGCACTTGCTCTGTGAATGTGCTTGATTCAGCGCTCAAAGAGTATCCCTCGCAGTGGTTTCGGGACTGCCGTTTTCCGTGGACATGCAGCTAAAGGACGTTTTCGGACTATGGGCTTGTCCTAAAAGTGCTTTACGGGCTTCCAAAGCTCTGATAGAGTACCTGCAATAAACAGGTCTAGACCTGTAGCTGTAAATAATTCGCCGTATCTGTACGCATCAACTTCTTGAACATCATCGCCATCATCTTCATGACGTCATCAACTGGCGAAGCAAGTTAGGCATTTTAGCCGAGCTAACATCGCCAGACTTCAATAAAGATCGCTCTCTCTCTCTCTATCTCTATAATTATGACCTCCTTTCATATTTTTATGTGTTCATCATTGGACATTACCGTAGAGGGGCGTACTCTATGACGTGTCTTTCTCGTTCCCATCAGTCTTTCCACAATAACGGGCGAGCAAGTGTTTCCACGATTACGGTGAACGCTCGAGTTTTCTTTTTTTTTTGAGGGGGGGGGTAATCTTGGCCAATCTCCTTCAGTGGTTATGCTTGGCTTGACAAACGTGCTCCGGGGATGCTGGACGGTCGTCGCGAATCACATACGAGCGCTGGGCATTTTCTAGGTTTTTCTAGCAGCCGTACGGTAGCCGCACATTTGGCCAATCTTCATACGTGGGTATATTTAGCACGACAAACGTGCGCCAGGGACGATGGCAGGTCGCCGCGAGGCACGCACCCACGAGTGCTCGGCATTTTCTCGGTTTTTTAAACTTTCGGGCGGTTGCCTCAATCTTGGCCAAAATCGCTATGTGGGTATGCTTGGCTTGACAAAAGTGCGGCGGTGACGCCCGGGAATCGTCGCAAGACATGCAAACACCAGCGCTAGGCATTTTCTTGGTTTTCTTTACTGCCCCGTGCTCACATGCGCGCGCTGGGCAATTTCTTCGTGTTTTAACTTCGGACACAAAAAAATTACGATTTGCTAAACAGTTTCACTGTTACAAAATTGGCCGTGTATCTGTCTACTTCGTTGAAAGAGTCGCCGAAAGACGATAGTCCTCTGGCGCCTCTGCCGAGTAAATTCCTTCATTCTTTTTCCCACTCAAATCTCATGCGGTTTCGGTCCCATCTCGCTCCTCCCCAGATAAACACGCTATAGGTTCGCCCAAGTAAATTTAAATTTATCGCGCTCAACTGCTCCACGCTGGCAGCGTCCATGCCAGTGCCGCCGTACGACGGACATTCGCGTGCATCCAGGCGCCGACGTTACAGTACCTCCACGCTACACCATGCCCGTTCCACGCGCCATCTAGTGCAACCTATCGTTACTGCTGGCCCCGCGCGCAGCCGGTTTTGTATTTTCTGGGCGTAATTTTTATGTTTTTTTTTATTTATTTATTATACCTCAAAGGCCCCGTTAAGGGCGTACATGGCGTTACATGGCGTTACAAGGGCGTTATCCATGTATTTTTACTAAAGGAACCGTGCAAATTATTACATTTTTTTTATTTCAACATACTGAAGGCCCCTCAGGGCCCATGCAGGTATAGTTACAAGGAATTCAAGTTGCCAACTTAGAGATGACGTAGGTATTCAACAGGCAAGAGAGAAGAGAAATTGAAAAATGCACATCAACAGAAGCACTACAAAAGCCTCAATCAAAATAAATGCAATGTAACCGGTAAGTCGAAGAAAAAATTACATAATCACAAAACATGCAGTTTTCGCTGTTTATTACGCGTTAAAATTCTGGGTATTTGATGGCTCTTGCAAAGCACACATAGGATGTGCTGTTGACGGCATCCGCAGGTAGTTTGTTCCACAGTGCGCTGGCGGATGGAAACAAGGAGTACTTATGTGTGTGCATGTTTTGTATTGGAATTCCTGATAGTCTTATAACGATTTGTCCGGGAAGGATGCCTGAAGGGAGCTTGGAGGTAGTTAGATCGCGATGTTTTATTCTGGTCATGGAAGAGAAAATTAAGAAACTTTACTGTGGACACCATTCTTTAGTCTCATACAGTTCGGAGGTCTTCCCGTTTTCGGAGATCAGAAACACTAGTAAGCCTGGAGTAGGAGAAGATTAAACGTAAAGCCAAGATCTGTACCCGTTCAAGTATGGATATAAATATTTTTGGGGGGGGGGGGAAGGAGGGGGTTTCAAATTATGTCGGCATACTCTAGAGTTGGCTGAATCAGAGATTGATAGGTATTACGTTTAAAGCTTTTAGAGCTTTAAGACCTAAAGCCTTACTACCTATGTTGTCAATATGGCTTTCCCATGATATATTGCTAGAAAAGTGACACAAAAATATGTTATTTGGCGAACCTTGAACACTTCAGGGCACTCAAACTAATATTAGAAGTTTAAAGGAGTTTTGGAATTAGTGAAACTGATACTGAAAGTTCGGGTTTTATTTAGTTTCATACCCGAGTTTTCGCACCATTCCGGAATAGGAGGTAATGATTTGTTAGCATTTATGTGATCTTGTATGCTTTTAACTGCTGTATACATCACACGATCATCTGCGTGCAGTCCCGTTGTAAAAGATGAGTCAACGGAGAATTGTATGTCATCGATATTATTAAAAATAAAATTGGGGTAAGGACTGAGGCTTGCGCACACCAAACATACATCCAAAGGACACAAGATGTGTTCATTTTGGGCAACAGATTGTTGTCGGTCTTTTAACTAGGTCTGAATCCATGTCAACACGCTCAACTCGTAATGCATATAGTTTTGTTATGCGATCCTGATGGGAAACGACATAATAGGTTTTCGAGAAATCCAAGAAGATTGCATCTAACTCCCATCTTTCCTATGTGAGTTGGCAATATCGTTAGTAAATTCAGCAAGTTGGGTAACTGTTGACAGACAAGCTCTAAAACCGTTTTGACGCCTGTAAACCAATGCATTAGACTCTTAATGGGTCACATTTTCTTTGAAGATAATTTGTTGAAGCATTTTCCAGCAAGTGTGCGTCAAAGAATTTGGACTATAACTTAAAATATTGTTTAGAGCCTCATCTGCGGACCGGTTTATTTTGCGCATCGCTGATCACCAGGAATTGTGGATATGTCAAGTGTTAATAGGGGCTGTGCAAATATTGTACCGGCATTTTGCAATCCACCCAGCGTAGGTATTTTGAAATCCACTCAACAAAGCTATTTCTTGCGCAATGAGGGCAAGGTGATTTTTTTTAAACCGAGCTTACTTAAAAGGCTAAGGACACATTCCTCGCTGATATTCATTCCAGGTGTAGGGTTATTAAGGATATAAGGTTTTAAGGTTACCTGGGAACAATAACGGGTTAATACTAATTGAAAAAAGTTATTCAACTTTTCTGCTATAGTTAACGGATCACCCACCGTAGCATTCGCGGTTTTATTTCAAGGACTGAAGTTTTTTTTCCACATATAGGCAACCACAAAACTTATGTGGCTCATTGCGCATAAACGAAAACAGCGTGGCCGTGAAGAAATGCGTCTTCGCCGCGCGTATTTATCTTGTATCTCAGTGGTAAAGATTCCCAGCTAACGTTGTCCCCGCGTTTGCGTCACCTTTATACTTTCTTTTTACATAAGCAAGGGCATTTATGTCATGAAGTGTTGCCTCAGATATGCGTAATCTTTTGTTTCTGTCGAACAATTTTAACAAGTATGAACATTGCCACCACACTTAAATGTTCAGATATAGCAGTGGGTTCATAAACGTATCGTTCAACTTCGGTATTAACTTTGCACAAGTGGCTGAATCGAGGGACACAGAGACATACAATACAGGTAGACGAAAACTTCAGCGTTCAAGCAGCCCAAGAGAGGCCATAATCTTCAAAACCGTAAACTGTTCCCCGTACAGCCTAATAACGTTTACTATCAGCTCATGGCCTGCTGGTACTTACCATCAGTACATGACAATAAAAGCTTCAGTACTTTTCTGCCCAGCTCAGTCTAAAGTATGCCTGTTTGGAATCCCCTCCTTCAGAGGAAAGAAAAACCCAGATCGACCATACACACGGCAAAGTGGCCGCCGCAACGCTGGATTCCTATGTCTACTGATTTCACGTAGTGACATGGCAGATGTTTTTTTCTGGCTAAATCTTCCATGACAGACGTGGAGCTCGACGTCATGCATACATGTAAGGAACACGACGCTCGCTGGCGCTACGTCGATGGAAAACCCGTTGGTGGCGCATTCCCGGATTTGGTTCGTTCTAAAATTTATTGTAGCCTCGCTTGAAAAAAAGCGTTTTGCACGGACCACTCCCCCGCAGTGCCGGAAAGTTTGCTTTTGGACGAGTTAGGAATGCAGCTCTGGTGTTTTCTGTGTGTTGAGGCCAAACTCGTGTGGCGGTTCAGTGAAATGTCTTTAATGGATACTGCCAAAGGCACTATTTCTAGTGAGCATAATGCCAGCAAAATGCCGCAATGCCTGCAGGCGCTCGTCGGTTCGCGGGTTCCTGCTGTCGCCAAATTTCATCTGCAAATAAACGTAGGCCGTACCGCGCAGCCACATCGGTGCCTACCCCACCTTTGAAGGATTTGCTTGTCAATACCCTTCCATATCTTCATCACACACCCCACGTTTTGACCCTTTTACTCCACCGCCCCCCTCTTTCTCTTTCACTTTCTTCCCTCCTACATTGTTGTTGCTGTCCCTTTGATCTAAAGTGACTCGTTTTCCGCGACACTCTTTTTATAATACCCACCTTTCCTATTGCAACAGTTGCGAGGACTTCCTCGTCAAAAATATCTCACGGAACACTGCTTACATATATACCAACTATATTTTTTTTTATTATCCAGCTCCTTCCACCACATCAATACTGGAAAGAAAATCCACGTGGCTGTACACGTAAGTGAACAGCTGGAAGTGTGAGCGTTTTTACGTTACGTGGACGCGCTAAGGCTATCCGTAAGCAAAGTCGAGTCTGCAAGCATTGTTGAGAAAAGTGCGTCAGTGATTATATATATACCGCTATTTGGAGCACCATAACACGAAAGTGCCAAGAAATTTAAAGAATATTTATCTAAAACATTCCATACCCTATTTAAATACGCACCCACGAGTGTGTAACTTGATATCCATGCCCGTGTGTACGAGATTTCGGCGCACGTTAAAGATCCCCAGGCGGTCAAAATTAATCCGGAGCCCTCCACTACGGCGCGCCTCCTCGCCTGCGTTGCGTCGGCACGTTAAACCCTACAATCAAATCAATCAAACTTGATATCCATGATTCTACTAGAGGAAAACAAAAACAGACACACGGGCGGATCAGATTTTATTCGGCGATAAAATTCCAGTTGTTGCCTTAAATATTGTTGCATTTTTTAACACCTACGCGTTGAAATGAGCCAATATATCTCCGTCAATCACAACGTCTGTTGGAAATGTAGTCATGCACGGTGTTCAATTGCTACTGAGTCTTGCTCTTCCAGGAGTCGAACAATTTTTGGTCCTTTCTTATCAGTGCTGCGAGAAACTACTAGCGTCGTCTGTGAACCGGTAGGTGAGCGTAATATGTGCACCAATCTTGCCGCAGTAATATCCTTTCTTCCGCAATAGCGATGATAAAAACGAAGTATACCTCTTGACATTGCTTGGCGCACAAGAAGCCTTGGGAACATTTGGGATAAAACACAAGTACATAGACAAGTCCCGCAGTACTCTTTGAAATAAAATATGTTTTGAATATGTTCTTGTAAAAATAAGCTAGAAAAACCCGATCTGTTTCAGAGAATTTACTTCCTGCTAGAGTAGAAGGGCACTTGGCGTCGCACTGTTACAAAAGACGGTAGCTTCTAAGTTAAATTACTAGAAAGCGTACAGGCGAGCAAATTACTATAAGATGACGCGTAGAGAGACCTAAAAAAGGCAAACTATCACAAGAAAATTCCCCCCAAAATAGCTTTGGCTAATTTTCTCCAGTGTCGAGGCTGATACGTGCAGAGCTAGGTTTGGCAGGGGAAATGGACGCATTATTCATCAAGCATAAATAATATTTTGGCAGACTGTCACTGTTTCGAATATGGTACATCGCCTAGCATTAACTTCAGTTCGAAGAAAACCGCGTTCCTACTGTGAACCAGAAACTAGAGCTACGAATTCAGCTGTGGATATTGGATTGATGTTCTTAAATGTGTTTCGTCCAGTTCCATGAGCAACATTCACACGCGTCTAAGTGAGAAGGGTTGCATGCTGTAATAACGGCCTCGATGAGTTGCTACATCATTGCCACGAAATTTACACACACAGAAGACACAGAAACAGACACAGGAGGTACTTTCAGAAGGACAGAAATAGTACTTTCTGGAAGGCACATTCACTTGCTGTTCGTTGCGCTTCCTATAGCGTGAAACAATGTGGGCGCATTAATCGTTATACCAAATACAATCAACGTATAGGTACACAGTACGATAGATATTTGTCCACATTCCAGCACCCGATAACTCAGGAAGCAAAAGCATAATAAAAGCTAAAAATTGGCTGCAAGCAAAAGTTGCAAAAAAATAACAACCGCGAAAACACAGGATGGCTATTTCTCTTTTCCTAAGCCTACTTATAATTCGCCGTCACGCAACAGGGTACGTGCTACGCTTGTTCCACCAAATCGCCATTAGACCGCGGATGCCGAAACACTCACTGCGCGACACAATGCAGTTTTAAGGAATCCGCTTTAGATAAAACAAGCAAATAACGAAACAATACAAAATATTGCTTCAGAACAAAAACGCACTACCAGGCTTTTGTCCTTCCCCATCATGTGACGGCCTGCAAAGCGAACAAGCAACTGGAATGTTCCCTGCGCTGATGGAAACATCGGCCTATAAAAATTTATTTTTGTCTGAATACTTTTCTTTTCTTCACGATCTGCTGTGTGGTCAAGCTCATGAGATTGGACGGTGGAAAAATGTAGAAGAAAGAACAAAAAAGCCACAAAGAAAGCTGCTACGAGGACACAGCACCGAGATGGGATTCCTCTGAAATGTTGGGAGTCGTGCAGGCTATCAGGTATCCTTCTTCGCCACCGACTCGAAAGGGACCATTTCTGAAAATTGGAACACGGTAATGATTACTGTTCAACTGTTACATGGACCTTCTCCCACAGACTCGAAATCGAAGAAATAACTTTTTGAGTATCTGTTTTCAGTGGATTTCTTTTTTTGTCTGTGAAGAAGAAAGTTACCCGCGGATTTCGAGACTTGAGACACCTCCAGCGGTTTCTAGTGTCCCATTGCGACACTCAGGCCGACCAGACGAGCAAGTGCAACCGAGTGCACTCAAAGCAGAGTGGAAAGAGATTGCAAGATACCACACCAGTTGGTGTACTCGGCCCACTCAACATGCTCATACGCTCGGGGGATGTAATAGCTAATAAGGTCTGTATGCTAACACGGCACTAAACCCGCCCATAGTACATAAATGAATCGCACACCCAACGCTCCCGTAAAAAAAGAAGAACCCTTTTTTTAGCCTTAGAATTTGTGGGAAGTGTGTCTTTGCTAAAGAAAGAAAGTGTCAACGCTTGCTGTTTCCTTCGTGCTTTGAAAACAACAGTATGCTTTGATGCGGCTCCAAATAAAGCATAAGTGCGCCATGTTTCAATAAAAGCGGCTGGGTACAAATGTTTTAATAGCAGCTTGAGAACATAATTCTTTTATAGTTGCAGAAATGCTCTGCGGAAAATGGTGATGCTCTTCTTGAGACAAGGTCAATGCAGAGGAAAGTTGCTTTGGGGTAATAACCCAGAGATAGCCAGGCCAATCAACCTCGGGATATGCGAAATGACTCTGGCGAACAATCTCTTACCGTGGATACTGTTTACGCGCATGAGCTAACACCTGTTTCGAGGCTCCCGACTAGTTTTCGGGTAGTTTTTTATTGTGTCTTTTTAGTGATTCTAGAAGTACACTAACAAAGATATCAGTATATATTGGAAGCACACCCCAGAAGACCTAATCTGTAAATAGGTATTATTTGGTCAGGAATACCGTTGCAGAAGATGAAGATTCTCAAAACAGGATGCATTAGCCGTTAGCCCTAGTGCGTGTGGCCCTCTGCATGACGCTGAGGGCCACGCGCACGTTCTGTGCGCAGTTTTGTTATGCGTCGCGGGCAAGGCGGCACTGGCACTGCACGTTGGGCTCGCAATCCCTTGATCTTCTTTACGCGGCTACTCGGCCTGATAGAGCTTCCAAACATCAGAAATTCGTGACAGCTTCTTGGAGGTCAATCTGCGCATGACAACCATCCAAGCCAGCACGAGCCTTGCTTGCGCAATCATCGATGTTGGATGGTCTATCTCGCGGATCGTCCACGTCATGGTTTGCAGCCGAAGATATCAACCTACAGGCGGCGCCATCGTCCAATTGGGCTACATATGAGAACCTTCGTTCCTCACGCCCAGTGGGCACGGCGGCACTGGCAGTATGCGGTGGGCTCAGAATCCCTTGATATTTTCGCAGGTGAGACTACAAAACGATAAGTGTATCCGTTCTAGTGACCATTGCTTACTCCTGCTGACGGCTAGGTTGCTTCAAATCCGCATGTAATCGCTCAACATTTCGAACGATATTTTAAAAGTGTATTCTCTGCTTCTTGCGCATATGCGCTCGCGGACACAGTGTATCGCCCTTCTGATCACTTTATTTCGTACTCTGGCGCGTTATCTATGCTTTTGAACCCTAATACTAAAAAAATCTTTTGTGCCCGATGGAATTCCAAACATATTTCTTCGTCGTTATGTTGAGTACCTAGCAAAATGTCTTGTTGTGTTGTTTTCGCACTTCTTTAATGTATGGGGATCTCCCCGCAGACAGGAAAAAAGCTCTGGCTACGCCTATCTTTACAAAGGGTGACAGCCTGTGTTTTGAAAATTACCGATCGATATCACTAACATCATCTTGTTTCAAGCTAATCGAACACATTATTTCCACTTGCATTCTTGAATACTTAGCCAGAATATTCCAACAAGTTACCAACACAGCTTTAGGAAAGGGTATTCTGCCATAACACAATTAGTTACAGTATTGCATTTGTTTGCGCACACGCTCGACAAAACTGGTCAAATTGATGCAATGTTTCTGGACTTTAGCAAAGCGTTTCATAAAGCACCACATGAGAAACTAACTCTAAAGATGCGAAATATTGCCTTACCTCAAATTCTGGTGACATGGGTTGCGAACTATCTAACAAACCGCAAGCAACTGGTTACAATAGATGGGGTAGAATCTAATTATCTTGATGTTACTTCGGGAGTTCGAAAAGAAAGTGTGCTGGGACCATTGCTTTTTATTTTGTACCTAATGATATTGTCGATGAAATTGTTGATGCAATTACCCCTGGTTTACAAATTCGATTGTTCGCGGATGATGCAGTTTTGATTCGAGATGTTTCATGCTCTGATGATCAGTAGGAACTTAATACCAATATTACTAACATATTTTAATGGTGCAATAGGTGGGGAATGGTATTAAATGCAGAGAAAACATTGCATCTTTGTGTAACGCGAAAGAAAGTGCCATATGAATACTAATACACATTAGGAACATCACCACTGAAACAAGTTACCAGTCACAAATACCTTGGTGTACATTAACCCGTAATCTATCGTGAAATATCCACACTGACAATATTTGCTCGTCCGCATTCCGTAAATTATGCTTTTTAAGACACAAACTAGAAAATGCCCCCAAAAACTTGAAGCTCCTCAGCTACTTTACGTTCATTCGGCCGAAGCTTGAATATGCCTGCATAGTTTGGGACCCTTATACTAATCACAACATCCGTACACTCGCAAGAATTCAATGGAAAGCTGTTAGGTTTATTTATTCCAAATACTCACGCACCGATTCTTCATCACAGTTAATGCTGACTAACAATATCCCAAGCCTTGAAGGCCGGAGAAAGTGCTTCCGCCTATACTTTCTTTCTTCTCTCAGCAAAGGTGAACTGTCTATATACCCATCCTTGTTTTTGTCCCCATTATCAACAACACATATTAGACACCCCAAACCAAATGCGTTCACCCCATATTTGGCTGCTACTGACACATTCAAATATTTTTTTTTTCCCGCATACGATACTAGAATGGAATGACTTACCCACCCTTGTTGCTCGTATTATTTGTATGTTCTTTGTCTTTTATCTTTTGTGCCCCCCTGCTTGGACCTAATGATGGTCTGCAGAATGTATTAAATAAATAAATGAATAACTAATCTTTTCTTTTTTTTTTGGGGGGGGGGGGACGGAGGAGGGGGCTATTGGCAGATATTACTGTGGTTCTGAGATTGAACTTGTCTCTCCAGCAACGTTCATTGCAAAAGAAGGTTTCATAGGTACCCATGATGGAGTATCTGATGCTATAAAGTGGTGGGAATTATTTAAAGCTACTTCCTCAACTCTTTTTGTTATCGATGTAACCACGAGCGAATTCAAAAACGTGGCTCTAAATATCTTCTTTTGCATTTGCTGGCATTGACATAAACTTATAGTTCACAATTTTGTCCACACTCAATGTTAGGTTTTTATTGGTCTTGCCCATTCTGTCCATACGGTGGGTTTTAATGGCTTCCAGTCTCTTAAATTGTAATCACCGCTAACAACACATATGCCGCCAACAAAGCAAACGCCATGTTTATCTACTTGGCCTTCTAGGGGGTTACGTGTTTATGTTACTGTTTGCTTCCTTTCTTTACCTGCAACAATTCTGATGGCATCTTAAGGCCCCAGCCGTGCCCATACACGGTTGCGCTTCGGCGTAGTAATTAAGGGAAGGCGCTGGATGCAGGGCTTTTCAGGCTTAATCAAGTTTACCTGCCGAAAGGCGCCGTTTTGTATTAATTCATGCGAACCGCTTTCCACGCTCACCATGACAAACTCTTAGCTTGTACCGACCAACGCAAGCCTACCTTCCAAAACTTTCTTCGCCGACTTAACTCCCAAGAAGCTTCTGAACAGCTGGGTTCGTGCCTTATAGGCTGTATTGCCAGGGAGCTAAGTCTAAGAAGGCGTAAGAGGGACTGATAGAAAGGAACGTACTTCTGGTGAATTGCCAAGAGATGTAAAAAGGACTACGAAAGCCACGCTGCAAATTTTCCGGGTCACAACTCACCCTCAGAGATGAAGGTAAATCCTGCGTGCTGAGCCATCAGTCGCAGACCTGTCTGGTACTGTCGTTAACCACATTAAAAGAAGAAACGTTTCAAGATCAAAATAAGCAGTGTGAGGCCAATCACTTGCTGGCAACACGGTGATTCGAGTGAATTTTGGGGTCTGTGCATCACGAAGGTATCGGCAGGGAGGAATTGACGGTTTCTGCCCTCTTGAATATTTGACGAGAGGCAGTAGGTACGGCCGCTCTTCCGCTACCTGGGCGTTGCAGGCATGTCTCTCTTCGAGTTCATCAGAAGCAGACCGACCACGCTTCCGAGCGTATTCCTGGGTGCTGAGTGGGCTCTCTCATCGGCCGGGACGGAACAGTCTTCTGTTTTTGTGCACTCGGTTTGTGCGCCGGCCCAGCCACCGCTGCACCGGCTGTCTCGCTACGCCCACGTTCTCCTCGGGGTGTGGGCGGAGCTCTGCTATCCACAGAAAGTTACGTTGGCTGACTTTTCCTTCTTCAGCACAGAGAACTTCCACTCCTTTTCCGGGCGTAGTTGCGCCCGCGTCGTGCATCCTTCGCAACTGTTTTCCCGCACTGCGTAATTCTGGACATTACGCATTATGCTCCATCACTCCTCCACTTTAAACAATGTGCTCGCTCTGCTGGCATATCGTACTACTGATGTGTGCAATTATAAAGAAGCTTGAAAGGTTGACTACCCTTACTTGCGAACCTACTTGTGATCCGTATAGCGGCAAAGTAACTGCGTGGAGCGTAGCTCGTCGGCTGTTTTGTGGGAATATTTACACAGAATTTATTGAAGTGCCTTGGAAACACAATCGGCGCAATGCTTGATCGTGCACCCGGTCTGTTCCGTTTGTACTCCGAGTATTTCAACTAGACTTGTACGTAATAAGTTGCAGTAACGCATTACTTGCGAACCAGTACATTTTATTTTAATGGTTTACAAGTAATGTAAATCTTATTGTAAAGCCTAATTGCTTACTGTAATGAGTAACGATTATGAAAATTGAATTACCTTTTTCTGTGGTGAATTAAAAGATTCCTCGCGACTATATTTCTCCAGTGTCTGTTTTTTTTTTCGTGAGAAGGGTAAGATGCGCTGTAGTCACTAAGCTTACGGCGAAAATGGTCAATGCTTTTCTGTTTTTCTTTTTTTCAAGCCACCAAGCACGGGTGTTCGAGGATAAGTGGGTCATTTCACGCTTCTTCGTTTTTTCTTGGTAAAGTTTTGAGCACCAGAGACTCCATTTGGGTACTAAAGGAAACTCCCTTATTTAGCCTTTCGCGAGCATTGTCGCTAAACAGCGTTTTTTTTTTTTTTTTTTCCTTCACGAGAGGATTTCGGAGTGTTTAGTGAGTTTAGCAGGCGAAACGCGCCTATCGCCACGCCGTGTTTATTGGCGTCCGTCATAAACAGTTTGAGGAATATTGTTCCGACACCTCACCAAGTGGAGCTTCGCTTTGAAATTTCAAATGGTAGTGTGCACCGCCGAGTTATCCTTTCATGAAAATTTTTTGTGCGGACGTGCTTGTGCCGGTTTTTACAACTTGGTTTATCGGCAGCCGCGCGATTTATTCGACGCTATCGGTGTATGTGCGTGATACCGCAATTTAAAGGTTATGTGGTAAATAACGTGGGAAGTGATCAATTACTCTGGATGAATATTCTATTAATTTTGATGTTGCAATTGTAACTGCAATCGGGTACTACTATTTTCGTTTACTTTTCCGGCTGCATTAGAAATTGCAATCGGTGACTTTTTACAGTGAAGTAATTGTAATTGTATTTCTTTACTTATTTCACCAACATGTGCAAAGCTGAGTTTAACCTACACACCAGCCGGCCCCGCACGCCGTCACGTCGCACGAGGATTTAAAGGTTGCATTCCTGCTGAAAAATTTGCAACAGCGGAGTGGTCAGGGCAATCATATAGCTATCCTGAAACACTTAGTATTTCCGTGAATTACAATAGACAGAGTGAACAAGATCCCTCCTTCTACACAGGTGTCGTGCCCAGGAGAAAATACGCTTCAGTGAAATTTGTGTGGCATTGTTTCTCCCTTATGTGTAATCGCTGATAAAAAGACTGCAACGTAGACAAAGGCGATTCCAGCGTAAGACGGCTAGCAGTAAGCTGATCGGCCTGTAATTTTCAAGTCCTCAATGTCACCTTCCTTATGGATTCCGATAAACTTGCGGTCATTTTCTTGTATTCTGTTGTATTGTGTAATTTACTCTTGTAAAATTACTCCCGGAATGCCTGATGATTTTTAGTTTCTACTAGCCTGAACAATCTGGGATGTAATTCTAACTCATATAAAAGGTAAAATAATGAGCTTGACGGTTCACAGAAAGGGTAAAACAGTGACATTAAGTATAACAGAGTTATCAGCCAAGTCACTAATTTAAAAGTTGCTTAAGATATTAGTTATAACACCAATACCAACATAGATTTCGTGCAACCTAAAGAACAGGTTGTATGTAAGAAAGGCTCCTCAATATTTGGTCGCACTCATGCAATACACCTGGTAATGGAGAAATCCGCTGAGCGCAACAAGCCTGTCTACATTCGCACCCGCGGCAGGATTTAGCAGCGTTTATGGTACTGTGGTGCAATTGTAGAAGCGGTAGTTCCTGCTGCGGGCTGGACTCATCGACAGACGCACGATGGGCTTCAACGGCTTCACACCCCCGGTGCGACCGCTGCCTGAGAAGAGCCAAGCGGCACAAAACAGTAAGAAAAAAATGGCTGCGGCTTAGCTCCGCTAACCTTGGATATGCAAAGCAAAAGCTTGGCTTACCCTGGTTGAGTCTTGGTTTCGCTTTGTTAAACGTTTGGTTTAGCAGTATTGCCGATCATGTCACAAAGCCATTCGGTTCCGTACAACGCTCACAGAAGGAGACCGGGAGAATGCGGCGTTCATTCATGGCGAACTCACCGTTCCTCTTCGCCGGGCGCGAGACGAGTCACGTTCCCCGAAATGACCGAGCGCCGCATGCATAGGACGGGGGTGCTGACTGCCTCTGCCGCAGCGGCGGTGGCGACCGCTTCCGGCGCCCGCTGACGCCAACAGCGGACCCGGCGAATCACGCAATGAGCTTCGAGGGCGTGTCGCCAGGGGTGTGTCTCCGGTCAAGAGGTCATTTCCGCATCCTCCATGAAATCGCTGGACGAATTCAAAAGGAGAAGAGACAAGGAGAGTTCACCTACATATTATTTGTGTCAAACGAATGTACGCGTCCATGCTCCAGACGAAAATTATCGCCACCAGCGGGCGGTCGCTCACTGTAGGGCGAATGCGTATACCCTAACCGGCTACAAAGGCCCTCCGCTTCCCGTCAGAGAAATGTCACCTTTCTGCCTTTATTATTTCTATCTTTCCGAGCACGTCATTTGGTATCGATTACGTTGGAAGGATAAGCCGGAAATTTTCTGTATCTCTCACTAGGTACGCACCAAAATTCCGCATCAGCAATAAAATGCAAACGAGTTCGCCCTATTTCAGAATCCTCATTTCTTGTGTACCTCTGAAATAGTATATTGTTGACCAGCTATAGTTTACTACGTACGTAAAAAACTGATGAACACACAGGATGCGGTATAAATAAATTTTGGGGCGAATTTATTAAGACAGCTTTGTACCACCAATAATAAAACGGAAGAACGAAACCTAAATTTTCCGTGAACATGTTTTCCTGTTTTTTTTCTCATTCTGTTTCACTAGTGGAAATTCGACAATAGGCAAATAACTACATAGATTTCTTTGCAAAGCGTTTGCAATAATTTCAAATGCCAGGTCTTTTTTGAATGCGACATCCTACCAGGGCTTCACTATCTGGTCTCTTACAATTTTATTACTGTTGTCGTAAAAAATCACAATAACTTACGGGAAATATGCCTTTTTTTTTTAATGGGCAATCTTTCAAAAAGTCGTACTAGTGATGTCTTAAAGTGTGGCAAGCGACCAGAGAAAATATCTGAACACACTCTGATTATTGATGGCATGCTATTTTCATGAATAGTTGCTACATTGGACAAACTATTATGTATAAAAAGGGAACTCATCAATTTATGTCTGATGGCTTCAATTATTACGCAGCTCTTACGTACGTTAAATGCTTACGACTGAAAGTCGAACGTTCTTAAGCCAGACATTGAACATAGGCGTCTGCAATACTTCTCGCGCCACTACAGTTATTGCGAGCCCGCGACGACTATAAGAAAGCGTGTGAGTAGTTACTTGAATGGACGCAAAAGAGCAAAACAGCATTAAGTAGAAATAATCCTCATTCTGAGAATTCGAACAGGATTGAGAGTAAAGCGTTAATTTCAAAGAGCACTGAACTTTAAAGACAAAATGACATCGCAGAATTTTAAAAGCAGACTTAAAAAAAGAACTTTTGCATCAAGCTCGGGAAACTCCACTGCCTTCGCAATTCAAATATTCTCACGATGGTCGCCCGCAGAAACGTTTACCATGATAAAACTCAGAACACCTCTAAAATTCAGCTGCAAGGCTACATCAAAAGGATGCAGATGCGAAGTTTCTCTGCTTAGACGCAGCGGTGACTTGAAAGAAAATGATTTATTATGTAGACGCGTCACTGGGTCGTCGGTAGAGGACGAAACGATGGGATGTTCCACGATTCATTGAAGCGGCTTTTCAGCCAGACGTCAATCTCAAGGACACGAAAAGGAATGGCCGGCTGCTCAAAAGAGAAGATCATGCATACAGCTTTTCAAAGACGAATGCGAATGGGAATGAAAGGAACAACTACACAGGACTATCTCAAAATGGAACAGTAGATAGCGGAAAGCCGAAGTGATGTTTCGAGAAGCACCGAAGCACGAATACAACAGCACCTTTTTGCGCATTTGTGGGAGTGTAAAAAGCAAACGTTCTCGATGTTGAAGTCGATGCCCTCGGGTTTTCCCGAAATGACTCCACTACTGCGGCGCAGTAAACGACACCCAAATTATCCACATAGAAAAAGTGGCTACTTGTTGAAATTAGCTTTGGGTATTTTCACGCTTGGTGAACCGTAGTATGACCATTATAATACACTTGTGCTACGAGGGATAGCGCTTCCGCTGCCACAAAATTTTTCTCTGAAAACCTACTTCAATAGTTTGCAGTCTTGTTTACACGTCCACACTATTATTTTTTTTCAGCTGATTGTAGTAGCTTCATTGTTTTCACACACTCTTCAGTTTTATTTGGAATTCATCTCGAGGAACTTTTTCATCCTTTAAATTGCGCTGAGAGTTTTTGGGAGGTTTTTTTTTTTTTGCACGGCCCTCAACATTTTCAGCCTACAGCGATCACGAGCGCTAGGAAGCAGCCCCGGGCCCAGCGGCTTTCATTTGCAGTCGAAGAAATCTTTTGTCTCCCACGACTCTATTAAGCGGATGCAACTAAGGCGGCTAATATTTTCTTTTCGGGGTGTTGTGTGAAATATTGAGGATGCCTAAGCGCTCTTTTATTATGCAGTGAATACGAAAACGTTGTTGTTCAATTGTGGAATAGATATGCGGTTATTGTGTGCGCCACCGCATTTTACAACTGCTGTAGGCGGCTTGCAGTCAATAGCCGCATACACCACGACAATAAAATTGGCAGGGAAAGTGTCACGCCGAAGACTACGCGTTCATCCCGCGCACGAAAATGACGTGGTACCGCAGCTGACACACGTCCAGTGTGGTGCATGCGTTCTTTCATTGTAATCATTATCCTTCTTCCTTTGCGTGGTATTCATCTGCTATGGGTTACTATGAATGAGAGGCTTGGGCAATCATCCTTATTACCCTACATACACTATTTTAGCAGAAGCATGGTTTGCAGCTCACTTAATTGCGACTTGTGCAGTTATTATGCTCAAACGTCCGTCGCAGTACTGAGTACATGTGTTAGACGTCCATTTCTGTGTCGGAGGTCACAATCCTGCTACTATATCCACCCTCCGACCGCTCGAATCATCCACCTGTGTTTGTCGGGTGGTTCCCGTGGTCGTCTCGCATTTCAAAGAAACTAGGTTGAAGTCCTTCACAGGCCGAAATTGGCCTCATTTTTTCAATTGAATTCCTTACTTTGCTTAAACGTGCTTCTCTCACAAAAGCGGCTCAATCCGGAGCAATCGCTGACAGTTTGGTATCCTATACGCTGTGTTTATCTCTTGAGCCATAAGCTGTTTTGTGTGGCATGCTCCGACAATTTTGTCTTCCGTACGTCCGGCACTGTAAGTGATAATAACACCGGCTTTTTGTCCAACCAAGAGAACTGACGCCTTTGCATTCAAACTATATGAATGGTGCCACATATTAAGAAATAGACGGATGTAGAAAGGTCCGAAATTATAAGGTTGATTGATTCAGCACTTAGTTGATCGACAGAATGGTCTGTTTATTTATTCAGGTATTTGTTTGTTTACCATGCTTTATTAACTTGTTTAATCGGTGTGTTCTTTCTTATTTCTTCCGTTTATTTATTGAGAGGGTGACTGAAAGGTAAATAAGCGGCCCAATTGTGTGACACGGAAAATTTTCCGTAACCAACTTACCGTAAACAAAAACATCAGTGAATAATGGTATCGCTTCCACATTTCTTCATACTGCTTGGTTAATAATAAAACGCATAAAAAGTTTACACCGAGAAGCAGCAACAACAACAAAACATAATATTAGATGACCCGTCACGGCCGTCTTTATAACCCTTCTTTTCGAATGACTCACGACGACAATTGCCATAGGCTCATAAAGCAGTATGTTCCCACTCGGCAGTTTTAAACACGAGGCACACCAATAATGGATGTACAGTGCTGTAATGTATTCAATCAATAGCACTGTCATGCCTTTGCTGCAACAACAAAAAAATAGGACGCGGCAGTGACTTCACAGAATAGAGACGCAGAAACTTTAATGTCCGACCTCGTCTGCCCGGGAATGTTTACGACGCGAGCACATCTCTTCAGAGGGAGAAAGGAAAGAGATAAATCATAAAAAATGATCGGAGGCCAACCGCCTATTAGCCGAATGACGTTCCACGAAATTAAGGCCACCCGTTTCTATCCTAATTTTGTTCATTTACTGCCCTTCCTTCGCTGTGTTTGCAGTTGCAATAGTGGGCTGTTGGACACCTTACGTGGTATTGACCCTCGAGGGAAATTCGCAGCAGCAAGTGGCTAGAAAAGCAGGGTTTGGTGGCGAATAGTTTTTTGGCAGCGGGGAGCCCCAGTGTTTTCTTCGAGCCTGTAAAAAAATACTGCCGAAAGATGTACGCCTTCCTCCCCCGCAGTTAATAAATCGTCACGGGAAATGCGCAACTTACGCATGGGAATAAATGAAAGGGAAGCCATTCGAATAGAGAATAAGGCCATGCATAGAAACCCGTTCACTAAATCGAAGCAGTTTTTCCATCTCCCTCAAATGCAGGGTTGCCTCTTTTTGACGCTCTGTATTATTGTTGAAATCATCCAGTTGGCTACTTCTAAAAAAACATATTTTAAAATAGGTTTTACACTTTGTGACAGCAGAAATTTAGTGCGCGGTGGAATTAGAAAATGATGCTGAAGAGTATTGTAAGCACCAAACAGTGGCACAGCTGATCCTTCGATCGGTATATGACAGATCACACCTATTATTGTTAAGTGCGCGTACGGGACACGCAAAAATGTGAACTCACGTTTCTTGTCAGCGTTTGTGCGGTGTTACCACTGCAGTGCATTCGTTCCACGCTGGTGTCCACTGCTGGTTAATCCCAACGGCCATTCATCCGATTGGAATCTGCATTAATTCTTCGTACAGTCGCAACTGAATACCGCCGACGAGTCTTGCTGACATTTTCCCCCTTGAATCAGATTGTTTACATTATCATCGCTCTCGTATTTCCCGCGGGTGTTATACCGTTCCGAGATAGGTTCAAGCGAGGCACTTCTGGTGTGGTGCACAATGTTACTTTAACGTGTTGCTGTGTGGTGCCTCGCCCATGAACCTACCAAAAATTACCAAGCCACTCTCACTTACGAGAACAATGAGTAGAATTGGGCAAAGGGAACTTCATACAGTAAAACACATCACTGGTCTCTGAGAAATTCTGGAACTACTGGAGCTCAAACCCAGGCCGTCCACGCCAAAACCAGCGGCTCTACCCCTAAGCTACCGAGGCAGAGCATTGGGGTTCTTTAAGGAGGTGCCAAAAACAACAGAAGGAGCTTTCGACGCAAACCAGTAGGTGGCGATGAATGCGTCCAGAAAAGGCGGGCTTTTGCTCACACGGGAAAAGAATCCTGCTTCCCGCGGCGCTATTATAAATGAAGACAAAGATTGCGGCCGCTGTTTTTTCAAGTAATGGGGTGTTGCCCGCGGAGTTATGCAGTCAGTCCAACTTCCAATCTTTTTGCTCCCTTACAACTTTCTCCTTCAGCCTCCTCTATTACCCACTCGGCCCCACTATCAAGAGAGGCGTGGTTGTGGTGTGGCTTCCTCGTTATAAGAGTAGTTCGGGTAACGAACGCACGCACGTTTCGTTCCGAGAACCGCCCTACCGAGCCACCCTGGATGCCGTCGACCAGCGAACGCGATCAGGGCCCCGTAACCGAAACCTTGTTCCCTCCGCTCTGGTCAACCAACGAACATTCCCATCACCTTGGCTCTCACTGTCACGCAACAGGAAGTCCGGTGGCAACAGCTACCAACGATTGCATTCCCAACTTACGTGTGATGCGCCCTCCACTATCACGACCTCCGATCCTCACACTGCCCCTTCTGAAAATACGCGCGCAAACTTCCGCTCTCGACATGGCTTTTGCCTATACGCCTCGAGCGCGGCCTGTAGAGGCGCCACTGAAATCCCCCTAGCGGCCCGTTTCGAAAGCAGCCGCGGGAGTCCGCGCCCCATTCCCCAGTGCTGCCGCTGCTTTTGCGGCACGTTCACGACTGAGCTTTACCATTTGCGGGCACTTGAAATCCATGTTTATGTGGAGCAGTCACTCTGTTCGCAAATAGGATGTGTTTACGAGTGTGTAAATGTTTCTGACGCGATCTTAGTGTGGTATATTCGGTCTGTATAAGCGCCAGGTGTGTGTCACAGGCCAGCGTCGCGGAACCGGCGTATGATGGAGCCGATTGTAGTTACACTGACCTGAATTTAGTAGCCGTGTCTCCGTAACCACCGGTTCCTCACATGTCCATGCTACGTCTATACACTACGATTTAAATCGGTTTTGTGCGCTTACAAATCAGCGGACCACTCATACCTGACAGCACGCCATACGTTTGCCAATATTATACCTCATATATTGATCACCACCATTTACAAGCCAGTCTGTGTTAATTTCGGGAATATTCAACAAACGTACGATGGACAATGCATAATTATACTTGGGGATCAGCACACGACAGAGTCGTCTTGTCGTGAGGTGAGCGCCTGCAAACACTCATCTGCTACATATATCCTCTGCGAGCAGCGCGGAGACGGGCTTAGAATATAATTCGCGTCCGCGACTAAATGCTTCTTTGAAATATCGTCATACAGCACAGGGAGCCTGCAGAATAAACCAGAAACTGAAATCAGAGGGCCTTATCACATACTACACTCTTCCGACGACACCTTTCATCGTTTGTTGAACAGCCTACCCTGTAACTTCCAAAAATGCGTCCGCCGTACGATCAGCTCTTCGTTGAAGTAGAAAAACAAAAGGAAAGTGAACGAGAGATTTGTGTGTGGGATTACTAAAACGTTCATTGCTTGATTCCGCTCCGCATTTGTACACAGCGTCCCCCTCCCCCCTCCCCCCCCCCCCCAATGTATCGCGCAATAGCAGCGCATTTCGCGTATAGTTGGTCTAGTGAACCCTACCTGGCTTATGTTTCGACGAATGTCTTTAGCATGTCAGAAGTTGCACTGTTTTTTTTATTTCCGTTAGAGCTATGTTTCTTAATTCCGCACTTGCACAGCATTTATTTTTCCGCGGTTTCATTAACTTGCCTTGGTTCTTGCTATATGGCGTGTGTGGGCACATATTTAATGACGCACAGGCTTGGAATATACTTAACATTTTTGCATGGTTTATATTCTTATAAAAGGCATAAGTTATTATGCGGCATTGGGTAATCACATCCCCGAAACATATTTTTCTGCGACGTATATATTCGAAACGAAGCTGCATTCGTTGTCCACGCTGCAAAATGAAGCCAACCTCTCATTGTGCCAGTATCAGGTCTAAACGAAGCGATAGTATAATTCGATTGTGCCTGATGTTTTGGAGATGACATGGGTGATATCTTGCTGCCGTCGCCGACGCCCGGAAGAGCGGCGACGAAGCGCGCAGAACCGCGTCCCCGGGTAGCTCTTGCAGGCGATCGCGTACTCTACGAAGACGCAGCTGCTTTTTAAGTGACCTAAACATACTCTTCGCCAATAGACGTCACCATAACAAGTTTTTTTGGGGGGCGCGGAAAGGCGAAAAGAAGCGAAACAGAACCAAAACACTGCACGAGCCCCTATCAGCCACGCATCGCAAATCCCGTCAACGCCGCGGAGAAGCGGCGGCAGGCGGCGCAGCGATCGCGAAGCTCGAGGCGTATATAACCGCTTCGGCACCCGCCCCTCCCCTCCCCCTACGGCTACTCCACTCCCCAAGCCTGGCACGTCAGTGAGCTACGATCTGCGAGGTCGATCAGCTACTACTGATCGACATTGCCAGCGGATGAGTAGAGCGTTTCTGATGCAGCCTTGTATTGACGTCTCCATCCGGATCTCAAATCGATTTTTTAAATAGATGTAGGTACCGTCGGCATCACCGCCTCTTCTAAACTGGACGCACCTATCTCTACCAGATGAACATACTTTATGTAGTCATGTATCATGTATTTGAAAACGCTGCCTGTATTTGATTTGATTTTTTATTTCTTGGCAAGAAACCAAGGGGAGGCTGCCTCTAAATCTATTAACTGGAGTATAAGTTTTTGCACGCTTACTGTCATATTAATGTAGCTGGAGAGGTTTCTCAAACGTTTCGTAGGGTTTGGCTGGTTTCGCTTTTATTTTGCCGCATGGTACGAATGATTCTTTATCTGACAGTAGGCACATTGACCTATTGTCAGCCATATAATTAACAACACTCTGGTAAATGTCCCGCTGCCTGTGAACGAACCCTGATTTTTTTTATCACATGAAAACGTTCTGTGAGAAACCACGCCTTGAACTCCTCTGGAGAAAAATGCGAAAGACCTCGACAGAGACAGTTTGTCAGCCGGTCCAAAGTCTTGGCTCAAAGCCAAACTTGGGGACATTCTTTAACACACCTTTCAGTCTTTGCGCCACTTCGCAGTGTCCGAGGATGATGTGGTACTCTGATGGTTCTAGAGGGTGCTCTCTTCAGGAAGTTCGGCCTAACCAAGCTCGGCCTTTCAGGACAATCATTTCAGAAAAGCACACTTGGCAGTATCCGTTGTCCAAGTATCTACATAAGCATCTGTCTTCGCTAAGAATATGCGGTCCGTACTTAATAAGGAATTCCGAAGAATTTGTGAGCTTCCTGAAAGAATCAAATCCAAAAGGTTGCGAGGCCTTCAGCTTCGATATTGAGGAACTTTTTTATTCGCTGCCGCTCGTACAACTTATGAAAAGCGTAAAAAAGCGTAAGGACGTGCATAACAGAACAGAATGATGAAATTCATTTAATGGCAATTTCATGGCATGGCATATCGGTTGAATCTTTCCTTGAGCTCTTATCCACGCACCTAGGATCGACGATTATACAGAAGAACGACATCCGCTGGCGTATACAGAAGAACGACATCCTCCAAAGCACTCGTGCGACGCTGTCACCTGGAGAATTTTTCCGCGATCCTGTAACATATCCGTGTGCCCTATAGCACAGGAGAAAAAAAAAGCAATTCCGAGTCTTCACGCTACGTGCCTATTTACGTATCTACAAATCAACGATACACAAAATCAACAACGCCAGCCTGGTCGTCTACGCCTGTCATTCCTTTTGGTGCGGTAGCCGCGGGCCGTACTCGTTGTACAGCGTCTTTTGTCGATCTTACTTCAGGCTCTTCTCACTTCTTTGTATTGTTGAAAATAAACGTTCGCACGCATAAGGCTGTGTCCGGAAATTGTCTTTATTGTTCTGTCCTTCGGCCGCAGATAAGTTAAGGAAACGCAAAAAGTTCACAAAGGTGATTGTCCCGGATGATAGCTTTGCCTTCAAACCGTTGCCTGAGGCCACCCGTTCAGAAAATACAAGCATTCGATGACATTCAATGGCGCTGCCTTCGGCAGAGGGCTGCCGCGATGCCACATTCTGGCCAAATACCTGAAACTTCCCTCCATTGCAATTAAATACGACATTCTTTCGTGAGCTACGTAAACGCGAAAATCTTTGCCTGTCTCTATGTCTGTCCGTCCGACTGACGGTCTGTTTTAGAACAACTTTATGTGACAATACACACAAATCCTTACATTACAAAAACGGGCCACAGAACATCAATGTACAGACACTGACAGTGGTCAGCACAACCACGCTATGGGCAGTAGAAAGAATGCTATTGCATAAGTGTACAAGTAAATATATAGCTACAGTTAAAACCCGATCAAACGAAGTCCCCGGAACCAACAATTATTTCGTTAAACGAGAACTTCGCAACAGCAGGCCTGTCAGTTTTCAAGCAGTTGATGTCATACATTTGATATGTGAATGGAGGCGCACCCCCGCAGCTACGAAATCATAATTGCGGTGGCCGCGGCGCTCGCCTGGCGATAATTTAGCAAAGCACTAAGAGTGCGAGTTAATATTAACTAGTCAGCCGGGGCTTGCCCTAGAGTCATCGCGCGCCAGCAGACACGCGATACACAACGCTTTTTGTTGCCCCACTTCCCCACTGCGACGAAAGTTCCTGGCTCTCATACCCTTGAACCCCGTAAACAAGGCTTCCCCTGGCTTCTTGTGTGGAGTGGTGTTGATGTCATTTTTTGTCGACGCAATTCCTGCGGAAGCCACATGGGTGATCGTGTCATCTTCTTTCAAGAGTGTGGAAAGCGTGCCGCCAGAGACGCCGTGTTCTGTGACCACACGACTGCTGAGTTTATCTCTTAAAGCTCTTAAAAAATAACACCAGACGCTCGATTTTAAAGACGATGGTCTCTCTAGGGCTACGTAAACGGCAAAATTTTGTTCTGTCTGTATGTCTGTCTGCCTGTCGCTCGATTGAGATACCCGGCCCAACTGAGCATATGCTGCGCAATAGTCTTATATTCTCATAGCCAAACCTGAACATCTAAGCCCGGTTTGATTGTTCATACTTGTCAAAATTGTTGAATTAGAACAAGACATTACGCAAACATAAGGCAGAAAATTAACACATGAGTAATATTTGCAGTGTTCCTTTATTATAAATACGAGTGCTTGCTTTTTGGGATAGAAAATAAAATACTACATCAACTGCAGAAATACGTCGCCTGCTGTTGCCCGCGCTACCTGGCGGAGTTGGAGAAAATCAAACGGCAACAGCAACGAAAGGTTCCACTAGACGTTGGAACGCTTGGAACGTTCGTGGAGTAGGGCAACATGGTTCTATCAACGTTGTATTCGGGTGCCTCGATTCACGTGCGTCTCGGCCGTTCGGCAGCGCTGGAATCGATGCACCCGACTTGGAGCCGTGGAACGCGGTAAATTTGAATTGACTTGAGCAAACCTCTAGCGTGTTATCTTGGAAGGAACGAGACGGGAGAGGAGCAGCATGAGAGGTGAGCGGGAAAGAGATGCATTTACTTGCCAGGGGCGCCAGTCGACGATCGTCTTGCGCCGACATTTGCAACGAAAGAAGGAGATACGCGGCCAATATTTTTTAGTGGCGGAGCCTCTTAGTGGCTCGCGATTTCAGCCTCTCTTGTTGTCATCGTCGCTTCATTAGTCATGGTACTAAAACGTCGGGACACTTGTTTTTCAACGCCTCGCGCTGGGACGTTTCATTTACGTGGGCGAAAATGTGTATTAAAAGAACACGCAGAGACATTCGTTTTCCAACGCCTCCCGCTAGAACGCTTCGTGCTTCAAAGACACGAGAATTTTGCAGAAAAGCTGTATAGCTCTACTCCCAAACGGTTTCATCTCCGTGGGCGAAAACGCCAAGGCGCCAACACTGTGTTCCTCATAAATAATCAGAAATTCAGAAGAGCAAGACTTCTGTGTTTCATATCCACATAAAATCCACCCTCGTTCCACATTGAAACTTTGAAACGTTATTTTAGCCGGAACCTATGCATAGCCAGATTAAGAGTGTCGGTCCAACATTTCTTCCAGTTTGGGTGGTGCTTTCAAATTTAATAGGTCTATTCTGCGCTGCTTAGTAGATGGAAGGTCAAAGTGCGAAGTAAAACTTAGGCACTTACCTGCGCCATACTGCCACGAATCTAACGAATGTAAGGCGAATCTCACCCGCGCCATACTGGCGCGTCCGGGTGCCTTAGAAGGCGTTTGAACTTAGCTCATTCTGTAGTCAAGAGCAGATGTTTATCATTTAGCGTAGAGCCAGTTAGGTTCGCCTGGAAGTCCGCGTCGAGTTCACAAGGCTTGATCGGTCGTGCGAAATGGAGAATGTCGTAGATTGCCGATTTGGCACCGTAAAGTCTATCTCTATCAATCAAAAACGGCATAGGTGGAGATGGCCTACACGTAGGGGCGGCTTGTGCACAAGCCACAACATTCAGCGTTCGAGGACAACGCTTCTTTGATCAAATAACATCAAGGTATCCAGGATTTGCGTGCCTCGAAGCCTCTTCGCCGTCAAAACGTGGGCCCACTCATGCATCAGTCGTGAGTTTCACAGATGTAACGCGGGGATAAGAGGATCAGAGTGCAGACACCCCGACGTCCGACGTTCAGCTAACCATTCAAACAGCTGCGTGAGGCTGACCCCGTCCTCTGCTCATAGTACTAGTATCCCGTGCTTAAGCCCGTCTGCCTCAATATTTTCGACACTTGATGTAGCTGTCTGAGGAGGTTCATTATGCCTCACCACCACAGAAGGCACAGTGATGCAACAAGACCGAGCGAAGCACTCAAGCCATTTTATTTGCTCTAAACATAAAAGAATCCCGCCATCTCCACAAAGTGAATGATGATGAAAGGGGCGAAGCTAAAATGTTTATCGGTAAAACCGTGAAACATTCGCCCACACATCATATAAAGACACGACACGTCAAGCTTTCGACCGCTTCGTTGACAAGCCCGTCGACGACGTCGATGTTGTGGTGATTATGTAGAGCTTGGTTGGGACGATGAGAATCTTCATGGGTCAGTTCGCGAATTCGGTGTGTGACATTTTGACCATTTTGGCCGTCACCTTCTGCAGAGCGTCTTGTGTCGCGTACCCTCGGTACGTCTCTTCAGCTCGCAGGCGACGAACGACAACCTCTTCTTCTTCTTCTCCTTCTTGTTGAGTAGCAACGAACGCGTTGAACGTTGACTTCTTCGGCCAATCTTTGGTTGGCCAATCCCTAGGGGCATCCTGCCACAATCATCATCAATGTGCCGTGTACAATGTGCCGTGTACGGCCGGGACAGGGCCCGAGCAAGAGGAACTTCGCCCCCTAAAAAACATACACCATAGTGTTTCAGGTCCTTCCATGAAAGCTGCCGCACGCGAGCGAAATACCGAAACGTTAGGAAGACAGCGCCATCGAACTGTAGTTTCGATTGTACAAAAAAGTGAATATCTTTGTTCTGAATGATCGTCCGAGGGAACAAAACGTTCATTTACACTCCAATTTTACACTCCAAGTGAGTTTAGCAGAGATATCTTTTCCAGCGAAACATGAGATGTTCACGTTCAGGAGATGTGAACAGCCCGTGATCAGAGGCGTCTTGAGTCAACAGGTAGACATTGGTGAGAAAGGGACGCACACAGACGAAAGAGAGCATAAAGACAGAAGGTTACTTTCTTCTTTGTTTCTTTTCTGAGTAGCCAGTTTCATTGGAGTTGTCTCCCCTCGGAAATGTAGCCCGGGAGCATTGAGGTGGATTGGCCCAGGAAGTAGGATGAAGCAAAGATATGAAAGGCAGAGCCTTTCTTTGTAGGCACCTAGACTATGCATTGCCGAAAAAAATTGAAGCAGTTCCGCACTAGGGGCGCGAGGCAGCCACTAGTGCGGAGAAAACAGCGGGAAAACTACTGGCAAAACAGTGAATCTGGTGGCCCTACCTAGCTTATTTCTCGTTCGCCTAAGTTTATGCATTGGTGCATTTCAAAACTCGGCTAAATTCCCTGCGTGGTTACGCTTCGAGTCTCGGTGAAGTTTTTTGCGTGCAGTCATCGTTAGCCGCCCCCCCCCCTTTAAGAGCAATAATTACTCGGTCATTAATGTATGTACGATGCACGCATACCCACGGGCTTTTCGATGCAGCTCCAAGAGTAGGTGCAGCTCCAAGCTCCAAGAGTCCCGTGCAGCGTTGCGGTGCAGCTACAAGAGTACCGTTGTGCTCAAAGGGCACAACGGGACAAGCGTTTGCCCGAAATGTTTGAAGTAGTTCGGTGGCCATGGCTTGGACTCTGTGGTCTGGCGTGAGGGACGCTAATTAGGAAGTAGATTAGAGCTTTCGCTTGTCGATCGCTGATCACACAGTTGAATAACGTCATCGCTTGTAGGCATTAATTCTTCTCTTTGCACCACCAAAACTGCACCACTCGTCGCAACAAGCGATAGAGCGAGCCACCCCGCGACGCGTGTTCGAAGCCATGGTTGAATCAGTTGAATTGCGTGTCCGCACGACGCTTTTCCAAAGCCGTGCTTGTAGCAGTTGTACCGTGCCTCTGATAGGTCGCCACGCGAGTTCCGCCCGAGCGCAGCGTGGCAAAGCTTCTGTAAGGCGGTGCCGGCTCTCGCGATGACGTCATCTTTCGGCGAGGTTTTTTGCGCGAATTCGGCGGCCCAACCACCAGCTTAAATAGCATCGCTGTTTCGCCACCTATGACGTGACTCCACAATAGTACATGTCGATGTCAGCATTGGTGAAGGTTTTGTTATTAGCAGTATTTACAATAGCAGCCACCCAGCCTGAGCAAGGCGCCATGATTTCAATTCTAAGAGTTCCCCACTTTGGCGCGCAACTAATACATCGTTAATTTCGTGCACCAAGGTCCCTGTTCCAAGCGGAGGTCATCTGAATTTCCGAGATTCGAGACGTTATACGCATTCGCTGTAATTGATCTCTTTACAAAAATTTCAGCAAGGGGGAGAAATGAGTGTATTTTTATGCAAGTCGTGGTGACAAACACCAGGTCTCAAGTCACGGCAGTTTTTGAAAAGGTCGTTCTGCTCTATTCAACTGTGTCAGCAACTCAAAACTGAACTGAGTTTAGGCCTATGCCTGCAGGCTGAGCTCGTAGTTAGACTTCTCCCCTTAATGACATCTATAGCTTTCTTATGTCCTCATAACCCTTTACACTCAGTCGTGTGAAGGGTGCACTGAGCTCATTTGGGCGTTGTATACTGCTAGGCGTCCTCCGAGAGAATAACGAGACGCGGCGAACAGGAATCCTATTAGCCCGACTTGGCTGCGTCTTCATCTAAATCGTTCTGTACGGCTCTAGCCGCCTCATTCGGTATATTGGCAAGGTAAATATGAAAACCCAATGTTCATCATTGCAATTTGAACAAGACGATTTCACTAAGCTTCTGGTTGTTTCAGAACTTGTTGTTACGGGATCACTCCAATTCTTTATGCGTGGTCAACCTATTGACGAACGCGCCACGCTGCCGGCGTCTGTTGAAGAAAGCGAGAGAAAGATTGAGAGAGAAAGAGAAAAAAACTCCCACCTCCCCTCGCGGGAACCCCTGTGTAGATGCGACGCATAGGCGGAGCGGCGAAGCGACCGCGTTTTATAGCGCGCATAACGTTGAGGGGACTGCGTAAGCCGGTCCCAGTTGATGACGAAGTTGGCGTACTTGTAAAGCGGCGTGGACTCTAGGTGTTTGAGCCAAGCGTGGATGTTGCTTCGCCGGAGAACGGCACACCGGTTATATGCACAGCACGCCCGAAGGGGAGGAAACCGCGGAAGAGAGAGTACTGCACATGCGCCGGCCCCAGCGGGTCTGCCGCGGCTATGACGCAACATGCCGCGGCTATGACGCAACACAATCCAACACAATCCACTTTAATCCAATCCAAATCTTATCCAATCCAATCCAATCCAAGCCAAGCCAAGCCAATCCAATCCAATCGAATCCAATCCAATGCCCCTCGCGAGAGAGTGTTCGCTATCGGAGAGGAGAGGGGGGAGCGGCGGAGAGCGCAGCTGGCGCGGCGAGGAGAATGGGGAGGGGTGGACAACGCCGATGACGACAACGACGACGACGCCGGAGGGACAAGGCTTGTGAATCAGATGCTCTGCATCTAAAACGTTTTATACCTGTCTACGCCTACGTATAGTTGACCGGAGGAGGGGATGCTCTGTGGGCCCGAGCCCTGTCGACGAGGGCGCACTTGTACGGGGGTCACTCACGCGAGCGCAAACAGCGAGGTAAGATAAGACAACACGAGCTATGGGACCTTCAGTTTGAGCCCGTGCTTGAAGACACAGGCAGACAGACAGACAGACAAAGAACTTTATTAAAGGTCCTGAGGTACTATCCTGGACGGCCTCTAGATGTCTTCATCAGGTAGTCGCTGGCCACACCCGCGCAGGACGTGAGTGACCTTGGTCTTCCGCCCTCTCGCAGGCCCTCTGGACAGCCATGAGTTGCTTAGTGCGGATCGTTGCTCGAGAGAGCGCTCGTCCATTCGTGCTCGGTGCTGTAGTCCGTGGCCGTACGTAACGCAGGACATTGCCAGAGCATGTGTTTAAGATTGCAGTACGCCTCTGAGCAGTTAAGGCAATTAGGTTCAATGGAAGGCAGGATAAGGCTGAACCTGCTTCTAGTCGGAAACGTATTCGTCTGCAGCATTCGGAAAGCTATGGATTGTGGTCGAGTGAGTTTGGGGTGAGGTAATGGGAGTGTCCTCCGGGATAGCTGATAGTGGGAAATGATTTCATGAAAAGTGAGCAAAGGGTCTCTGTACTCGCCCAGCCTGTCACTCGGGGTAGCGTTGGGACCGGCGCGGCACGTGAAACCTCGCGCACGGTCGTTAGATAACTCGTTGACGTTGGGGATTTCTGGGTGTACTGTGTGTCCCATGTGCGCGGGGAACCATTTAATGCTGTGGAAGGCTTCTTCGCTGCGTGCGGTGAGAATTTTGACTGCGTCCGTCGCAATCCTCCCCAACAGGAAGGCCCTGGCCGCGGAGCGAGAATCTGTATATACGTTGGGCCGTGACAAGTCTTGCATTGTTTGAGCTATCGCCACTTGTTCGGCTATGACTGCAGTCGGTGCTTTGATGGTCGCCGCGGATAGAACGGTCCCTGCGAAGTCCACCGCTACAGTCGTGAAAAGCCTGGAGGTTGCATGCTGGGCAACGTCTACAAACACCGTTTTTGTGGGGTTCTTCACCGCGTGTTGTAGGAGGGCTCGCGCTCTGGCTGCGCCTCTTCCCTCATTATGCTGTGGATGCACGTTCCGTGGGATAGGCTCAACATGTATGGTTTCCCGTATATGTGGGGGGAGCTGGACGGTATGTTTCTCCAGGTCTTCCGCTCTATAGCCGAGGGTGCGCAGGATCTGGCGACCCGCTCTCGTTGTGAGAAGACGTTGTGTCTGGGCAGTGCTCTGTGCTTCGATAACTTCATCCAGGGTATTGTGCACCCCAAGAAGTTCCAACCTTTCGGTGCTTGCCGTGATGGGGATACCCAGGACTATCTTAATGCTCTTGCGCATAAGTGTATTGATCTTTGTATCCTCCACTTTGGACCAGTCAAGTGCCGCTGCCACATAGTTTATGTGGCTCATGAGGAAAGCGTGGTATAATCTAAGCAGGTTGCTTTCCGTTAGGCCTCCACGTCGGTTGGATACACGGATGTTGAGTCTAATCATGTTCTTTGTTTTAGTGGTGAGCTTCGCGATGGTTTTCATATTGCTGCCCTGTGCTTGTATAAGGAGCCCAAGGATACGAATACATTCCACTTTAGGGATGGGTTGGCCATTCTTTGTATGTAAGTTGATGTCCGTGTGCTCCGACGGGGGCATGCCGCGTCCGCCTTTTCGGGAGGACCGGTAGAGAAGAAGCTCAGATTTAGAGGGTAAGAGGTTTAGTCCCGTTCCTACCAGGAAGCTTTCTGTGACCTCAAGAGCTTGTTGTAACCTCTGTTCGATGTCGGCGTCGGACCCGCCTCTGCTCTACACCGTGATGTCATCGGCGTAGAGCGCATGGTGTACCCCTGCAATCTGTGCGAGTTGCTCCGACAGCGTCTTCATTGCAATGTTAAATAACAGCGGCGAGATGACTGCCCCCTGTGGTGTTCCTCGTGCTCCCAGAGTGTACTCGGCAGACTTGACGTGCTTGATTTTCAGTGTGGCCTTCCTGTTCCGGAGGAAAGATCGAACATAGTTGTGAAAATTTTTACCCAGGTTCGACTGTGATATGGCTTGCAGGAGATACTTGTGTGAGATGGTATCGAAAGCCTTAGTAAGGTCGAGGGCAAGGATGGCTCCCACGTCCTTGGTGTGGCGGTCGATGATTTGGTGCTTGATCATTAGCATCACATCCTGGGTAGAGAGACCTTGGCGAAAACCCAGCATGTTATATGGGAAAAGGTCATTGCTCTCAATATATTGAGATATGCGCTGTGTATAACATGCTCGATGACCTTTCCCACGCACGAGGTAAGGGAGATAGGTCGGAGGTTCTCGGGTGAGAGTGGTTTTCCGGGCTTGGACATGAGGATGACCGACGCCAGCTTCCAGTCATCAGGCACCTCTCCCGTGTCCATACGCGGTTGGCTTCTTTGCTGAGTAGCTCGACCGAAGCGCTGTCAAGGTTGCGTAGTAGTTTGTTGGAGAGGCCGCGGGCCGTGGGGTCGACCCCCCGTTTAGTTCTTGTAAGACTGCCCATCTCTCCTGTACAGTGAAAGGGGACTGGAGTTCTCTGATGTCACTACCCTGATAGTCTGGGTAATCTGCATCATCAGCTGGGCCCATGGGGAGATATCGATTAGCTAGATCCTGTAACAGAGCTGCATCGTCGATACCCGCCATCTTTTGCTTGTGGATGATGCGGTCGATTGCGAGTCGTTGATTCCCTTTGTTCTCTGAGTCATCGGGAAGATGTTTTAGGAGGTCCCATCGGCCACCTACCCTCATTCTCCCGTCCATTAGGGCGCACACTTCCGTCCACTGCTGCTGTGCAAGCTCCTCCGAGTGCCTGTTGATTTCTCTGTTGAGTTTGGCTATCTTTATGCGGAGGCGTCTGTTTAAACGCTGTGTTTCCACCGAGCGAGGATGGATTCCTTTGCCTCGAGTTGGTGTGCTAGGCGGGCGTCCGTACGGGTAACCTCTAGGCCCGTCTCGACGCATCTCGACGCGGCTTGTACATCGTCTTTGAGTCGTGCGAACAGACTTGCTGCGTCCTCGTAGGTTGTGTGATCCCCGCTGCGGAGCTGCCTGAAAGCGTCCCAGTCTGTGATTTTGAAGGTCCTTTTCGGGCGCGTTTTAATAGGGACCGTGACTGAGGTTATGTAGTGGTCGCTATCCAGGTTCTCCTGGAGGTTGGCCCAGGTTTCACCCGTGATGTTCTTGGCGAAGGCAAGGTCCGGGGTGGTGTCTCTTGCGAATGACGTCCCAATCCTCGTGGGGTACTGTGGGCCTGTGAGCAGCTGCAGAGAGCAGTCTGTGGTTGCCTGTAGGAGGCTGTCCCCTTTACTTGTGAGATTTATATCGTGGATATCCCCATGCTGCGTGAGGTGCATTAAAGTCTCCAGCGATAATGAGCGGTTTATTCTTCGCCAGGGCGCTCGCTTTGTTTATGAGAGCCTTGAAAGATAGGTGGTAGTCAGAAGGTGCGCTATAGACGTTTAGTATGAATAGCTGATCGCGCATCTGGCTGTTCGGTATAATTTCAACCATGATTGCCTCGATACGGGAGTTTCCCAGGTTAAGCTGGTGTTCTTGGAAAAAACAGTGCCGAGCGACAAGCGTTGCAGTGCCGCGTTGACCTTGTGTGTGCGATGCCACAGTACGAAAGCCCGGTAAGACGGGCGCGTCGCAGAGGGTTTCTTGTAATAAAATGACGTGCGGTTTCCTTGTCTGTGCTGCAATGTACTGCTGAAGCGTGGTTCTGCGTTGTTTGAAACTGGCGCAGTTCCACTGCCATATTGTTAGTTCTTCAATGGCGACTGGCATGATGGTAGGTATGGTCTGTTACTTCCGTCACGCCCGTTCGCGCATGTGCTCGACCGCTGGGTTCTTCCGGGGATAGGTTCATCGGGCTGCTTGGGCGAAGAGTGAGCTTTGCGCTTTCTAAGGTTGCAGTTCTCTGAGAGTATGCTGCTAGAGTGCTTTCAACTACCGATATTCTTTGGTAAATCATGGCCATGTCGTCAGGCATTGTCTTGATCGTGACTGTTAGTGTGGTTAGCGTTTCTTTGATTGCGCTTTTCGGAGTATCGTGTGGCGCGGCAGCCTTACGCTTTGCTACCTTACCTGAAACCTCTACTTGAGGAGATATGGGGGGTGAGACTTTCTCAGCGCGTAGGGCCTCATTCTCTGCCTTAAGTCGAGCGTTTTCCTGTTGGACCTGAGTTAACGTTTTCATAAGCTTCTCTAGCTTGTCAGTGACGTGATCGAGTTTTCTGCGACATTTGTCTATTCTCAGCTACTAACTGGTCTACTCTGGGGTCGTTTACATGCTCTGGCAAAGGCCCTGGCGTTACCTGTTTTTTATCTTGCGCCGTACCCTCTTTGACCTTGTCCGCCCACAAAGAGGAGGTCTGGAGGTCCTGTTGCCCGGATCTTCCTCGAGACTCGGACCGGCGGCTGGCCTGTAACCGTCTTCTGGACTGGGCGCGGCTCTGGCGGGAATGCGACCGGCCCTTGGAGACGCTGCGTCTTCGGCTGCCGGGAGAGGGCGAGCGCTCTCTCCTGAGGGCGCTCCGGCGTTGCCCAGCTGGCGTGGGCGATCGGTCTCGCCAGGTGACGTCACTGCTGGGATGGCGCGACTGGCCTCCAAGCTGCTGTTGCCTGCGCCGGCTGCAGCTGCGTTGCCGTCGGCGTTGACGCACGACGTACGGCACCTAGAAGCGGTGTTTGCAGGTCTTGCTGCCCGTTGGGTGTGCGCCTCCGCACATCGCACACTTTGGAGTACACGGGTGGCCTTCTGAGGGGGATTTGATTGCGCAGTTTTTGCAGGCGTCGGTGTTGGGGTTCACGCACACATCTGCACGGTGACCGGGTTGACCGCACGTGTAGCACACGTCGTTCTGTCTCTTGAATAACGAGCACAGGACCATGTAGATCCCGAACATGACGTGGCGGGGCACTCGCATTGCGTCGAATAGTAGTACCACCATCTGCGAGGTCTTGATTCTCTTAACCTCCAAGACGGTCGGATTCCTTTCGTTCACAAAAAGTTCGTGCAGTTGAGTTGCGCTGAGGCTCGCGTCGATGCCACGAACGACGCCCTTGCTTGTGTTGTCGGGGGCCGCAATGTATGCGGCCACTGCGTAGCTCTTGCTCTCGAGATGAATGTGCTGTAACTTGGAGTACGTTTCGGCATTTCCCTTTGATGGCGTTTAAATGACGAGGATGGTTTGCACCACATTGGGGCATATAATGTCGGCTTTCGCTGCTTCGGGAGCAATGCCGGTAGCACGCACAAACGCTTGCAGAATCGCGTAGTGGTTCACTTTTCTCACATCAAGGCCGTCGCGCAGCCGAACAATGATTCGGACGTGTTCCCTCGGTAATCGGGGAAGCCGTGATGCCGTAGCGAGGCGTTTCATTCCCCCTCTCGGGTCCGCTGTGCGGCGGATGACCCGTGTGCCGGCACCCGCGTGAGTAACTCTGTCGGGAACGTGCAATTCCGACCTCGGTTAGGCTTTTTCGCAATAGCAGCGTTGCATCCCGGCCCGCATGCTTCCTCGGGAGTGATTTCTGTGCCTTCCACCATTTCTACCTCGGGCATGATGAACTGGATAAGGCCTTCCCCACCGACTAGCCAGGCGTGAGGCCTAGCCCGTTAGGCCTGGCAGTTGTTCGGCGTGGTCGCTTCGAAGATCTCCAATAAGTTCCGAAAGGGTCACTCACCAAAAATAAATCTTATATCGGCGTGTTCCGCTTCGAGATCCGCTTCGAATGGTGCACAAATTCACTGGTTACGGTCGAAAAATACGCCACAAACATGAATTAAACGGGAGCCGGCGTGAGACATGTCCGCATCCGTTGGTCGGTGGCGCCACCCTTGAAGACACAGAAAACACCGAAGGGCCCACACGGGTCATATCGGCACATACAAGCTTTCTCCGCAATTTTTGAAATGGCTCGGCGTCGACTTCATTTGACCTTTCCGAATACCTTTTTTTCTCGTTCATAAAAATTCGCGAAAAAAGCAGCATAAGGCCGCCATCAGTTTGTCATACTCGCTCAAAACTTGCCTTGCCGTTGGTTCCAGACTAAGGTACAGTCAGCGAGGACTGAAATCTTTATACGTGTGCCAAAATACATGTGCACCAATATATTCCGCCGTTTACTATTCTATCGTGGTCGCACCCATTTGCGCATTGTGAATTCGTCCATTCACAGCTGTTTAAGTGAATGCAATTATGGTTTTGTGCGAAAGCTATTCCAGACATGTTAGCGATCTTCCGTTAGCCTTGCATAGGTCTCCTTCATAAGAATACTGGCACCATGAAACTTGTTGCTTCATAGAGCCACCTGATTGCCTGTTGCACTCACAATTCCTACGTTTGCTGATCTAATGACAGTGCCAACTACCGGTTAGAGATTGGTGGGGGGGGGTCGTCTTGGGGACAACGATGATGTAGCCTTGTGATGGGGGGTAGAGCTATCCAAACTACGTTGCACAGGGATCCTTAATTTCTACAGAACTTGCATTGAGGTGGATGCTGATTGGAGAACTGCATAAAATTTCGAACTGGGTGAGAGAGCATGTTTGTTTGAAGTAAGTGAAATGGTAACTCTTATTTTTTGCTTATTGTTGGAGGTGTAGTGGGCAGATTCCACGTTCTAGCCGGTAATGTGGAATGATGATACGGTACGACACAACTGCGGTGGGGTCAGGTTCCCCTTCCGTGGCCTGGTTGGCAAGTGCATAGGCCTCCGCGAGGGCGAATTCGTTGCCTACCAGGGATGAGTGTGCTGGGGAACAGAGTATCGTGACATTCAGGTTGGGGGGGTTGCAGCTGAGGAGGCGCTACTCTTCGGCATGTACCCATTCCGAAGTAAACCTTCTGCAGGCCTGCTGCGATTCAAAAACGATCGTCTTTGCCTTGGGCTGAGTGGTCGCTAGCGCTATGGCCATTTCTTCCGCTCCTTGAATGGTATCTTTCGGGATGGTTGCGCTGGGGCGGCATTTGTTTCCCGACGTTACATTTGCCACCATTTCTCCCTTGTGTTTACAACTTGCTGCGTCCGTGTACATCATCCCGTCGCTTTTACCATAGATTTTTTCTAGGTTTTGAGCCCTGGCCTGTCTTATGCCTGAATTATGTTCCGCAAGCATATTACGGTAGGTACGCTTGATGGGTATACGCTTTGTAGTTTCTTTGGAAGAGCTGGGGGTTCTCACTTGCTTTGGGGCGTCCACTGAAGTTTCGTAAAGAGCTTTCTGCCCTCGTGTGTAAGTTCGAGTCTTAATATTTGGCCGAAGAAGCATCCTTCGATTACTTATGATGCGGTAGTCCAAAGGCAATTCGAGCAGTCGAGCAGTCGAAGCGGTCATGGGCATTCGCAGTGCCTCCTCGTAAGCTTTGCGTATAATGTAGCCCAGCCGCTCTTAATCTGCTTTGGTCCGAATTGCGTGTGGAGCCGCGTGAATAATGCCCGATCGAATATAGGCCGGAACCAACCTGGTCGTATAGAGCTCTTTCAAGCCTCTGTTCGTCACCATGCGTATCATCTCAGCTACCAGAAGTATCAGGCTCTTGTTCTTTGTGCCCGCCTGGCTATATAATACAGATATCCGCATCGCCTTTTAAGGCCGCCTGATATGATGGCTTCCTAACGTCACTTCAATGGTGCCTTAGTCTTTCTTTGTGCTTCGCCTGCGTACAACAAGAAGTTCCGATTTCTTTCAGGGCGCATGTTAGTCGGTAGTCTTTAGCGTACTGATTGACGATATCAGTTGCCTGTTAGAGCGTGTCTTGGAGGTAGCCGGCCACATCTGTCCCCGTCGCGGTAGTGATATCATCGACGTAAAGGCCATGCTTTGTAAGTAATCTTCTCTAGTCGTTTTGGCAGCTCTAGGAGCACTACTGTAGAAATGCAAAGAACCGACCTCTGACGGGTTCTCCTGTCAACAAACGAGCCCTATTTTAACACTGCAGCTGTTGTAGGTCCAACCGTTGCGTAAGTATCTGTAGGTCGTGTGTCACGCAGGGGGCCTCGCAGAAAACGGTTGCCAGACCTACCGATACTGGGCGCAGTTGTCTCGAAGGTGCGCGTTTTTCTCCTTTCCCCAAGGGGAGGTAGAGGGGAAGGACCCTCCGCCAGTGATATTCAGCTGCCGATTAGTTTCCCCGAACCGTAAAAATTGCGCGGCAAGGGCCCTGCCGTTCTCGGGGTGGCGCCTGCTAACGTGCCAGCCTACACAAGAGAACCACAGCTCCGCTGTTTCAGCAGATTTCACGCTACTTGGAACTGGGTTTTTTTAGTGTCGAAGCACTCCATGAGGGTTCTGTGAAATTGCATTGGCGACGAGGCCACGGGATGGTTCCAGGCACAGGTGGCACCAAAAAGCGTGTTGGCTGCGAGCGGGGGTCTGAGCCTGGCTAACGTCCTTACCGACTGAGACGCGTCCTGTGGGTGCGAACGAAGGTATGCGGTGACCTGACATCACCATTGGGTATGCGACGACCCGTCGTTAGACCTCACGTGACGCTATAAAGTCTACTATTGCTAACCGGTAGCCCCAGATTGACATATACTTGAGTTCGAAGTTGTTTGGCAGCCATCAGGCTCAACCTTAACGTTCCCTAGCTTTGGGGTGCATAAGGGCCGAATATTTCACGTGCCCGCTGAAGGAGATTGTCCAATGAAAATGACATCTTCCATAGGAAACACACGGCCGAGTCACCAGGGATATCGAAAGAATAAACTATATATTGTGTAAGTACGGAAGGGGAACAAGGGAAAAGGTGGAGAGCGCGGAGGTCGGGATCCTATGTCCTGGACTCAGGTGGCCAAGCCTAAAACCCTCGCCTGCTGATCAGCTCGAGGTGATGCTACAATGCAGAGCAGTTCAGGGCTGCCTCCGGTGTATCTCGCGATCGGTTAAGTTTTGTTGCCTGCCGTAACACTGAGAAATTCCCGGCTGTGTGGAATACATTTCTTTGGCCTGGCATTTGTAACAGTTTTCACTGAATTTTTCTAGGAACATAAGTGCAAGTCTCCACTTGTGTGGGTACGTGTAATTCTGAATTTTATAATTCTTTGATCTGTGGGACGCCAGCACATCACTGCAAAAGGGGATATGTTGGCTGACGGGGATTGACGAACTTAAGTATGACCATCAAAAGGCATACGGTTGATTCAACATTACCGATTAGTTGCAAACATGAACCACTCACGCATATAATCTCAAATTTAACACATGTAAAACTTCCTACCTGTCTCTCTGAACATGGTTCGGTTATATCAGGCAAAACATTTTATTAGAGTGCGTATCTCATAAAGGTAGTACAATAGCGTCATCGCATTGATATTTTCTGAATGCGACAATGATTATACTTGTGGTACTCATCATATCAAGGAAAAAAAGTTTATATTAATTATAGGTAAAGGACGCAATTATAGCCTTTGCATATTCACCTGAAAAATTCCATCATTCATAACATTGTCTCTTAAGCGGGCATCTTCTTTTGGCGGAAAGTTACTTGTACCAGTCTCTCCCTGCGGCGTCATCACTGATCGCCGTTTTTGCAATAGGAAAGCCTCTGCCGATACAAACGTTTCTGCATTTGGCGTCCGTGTAGAACCGGTTGATTCCGGTCAAGCACAGATGGCTTCGCAGCACGGAGACCGTCGCTTGGACGCAGCTCACGCGCATATCATCAGGAGAGCTCACGGCGAAATATGGGAACCTGCAGGGAAATAATCATGCCGGTTGAAACCGAATATAAACTGCGGTAGCACTTACTTAGCGAGAAACTTACCTTTGCTGATCACTACGTTTGAATAGAGCACCAGAAATAGGTAGCCAATATTTATGTATCCTACTGCGAGCTGAAAACTGAAAATAAAACTCGTTCCCCGTTCGAATATTCTATAATATTTATGGCGGAATTAAAAGTTCAAAATATAAAGTGATCGGCTCCAAAGTTCAGCATCGAACTGAGACGAACGGTCCTGAAATTGACGTTAGGATTTTAAGATTTTAAATTTAAGAATAGTGATGTGAACTAATTTTTTTTTGTCCGACGCGAGATAATTGCATTTGTAATTTCCCGTATTTTTGGGGGAAACAAGATATTTTGGATTGCCTCAGAATTGGCTCCAAGCAATGTTTTTGGCTTTGGAAACAGTGCTTTCTACATCAACCGCGAACTAGACACTCCTTATTGACCTTCAATCACCTGCTGTAGCTACGCAGAAAGAAAAAAGAGAAACAAAAGAAAAATGAGATAAGACGCGTGTACGTTAAGCAGGATTTACAAATGTTAGGTAAAAACAAAGACCGACACTTTTTACAGGTGAACCACGGAATGCCCCGTTTATTGCGTTCTACGGTGTCGGCGAATGTGCAAGGGCTAGTGGGAAGATTACCGTATCTCAGTTCCCAACTCTCTTAGCAACACAGAAGAAGCACTGACGCATTCCCCGTATTGCGATGATACCACGTGGTACACGTCCAAAAGCTCTTTTCTAATTTCAGAGCAGTTTATGGGTCCGCGTTGTCGTCGTAACTCGCTTAAAGTCCATGTGAAGCGACTGTCGGAATCAGGCGGTGCATCGAGATAACGGACCCAAATAGATCCTGGTGTACCGTCGTCAGGGGGTCAACGCTGAGGCTTCGAAAACCATGCGGTTTTAATAGTCATAACCGTTCGAACCTCGTGAACCGCTGGCGCTTGTCGCACATCTCCCCGTTGTGTAGCGCAAAGAAAACGGCAGGTACATTTCAGGCAAACTCTGTGTATATAACCGGCAGCCCCCGTGTTCATTTAGTTAGGAACGCTCGTTGGGTTGGTTTTTACGATAGTAGAGAGCTTTAGCTAACAGTTTTCGACGGTCCGCTCCGGTATCAGCGGCACAGGCAGCGCAACCGGAGCCAATGCCGTTCGGGGCCAAGCGGGCCACGCATGCGCAATGGTGCTCCCGCTTGCTTTCGGAGTGGAGTGGACCGTGAAAAACGGTCAGCTGCAGCTGCAGACGAAGCACATGCACTGGTTGCCTCACTCATAGTTCGGCACTCACTCCTGGGTTCTCTAGACTGCGGCGACGCTATGCATATGCGTCGACGGCTCCAACTGCGTCTCAGGAAATGATCGCGAACTTCCTCTCAGTAAGGAAGAGCGAACTGCATGTGAAAAAGTTAACACGTCATCGCCGAGCGCACGACGGCACGCGCTGCTATTGCTTTATCTCGCAGAACGTCCCCACCTCCCGCCATGACACGTGCGCGCTTAGCATACAGCCCTCCCCCTCACACTTTCGCCAGTCATTCGTCCTTCGCGTTCCAGCCCTTTCTCTCTCTCGTTTGCCTCCGGGGTCTCCTTCGTTCCATCTGTTACCACTGGGGATGACGACGGCGGTACCGAAACACAGTAGCGGGCTTTTGACGGATGCGCACTAAAATCAAAGCATCGGTATGCTTTGTGGCGGCTCAGTGGCGGCTCAGTGGCTAAGGCGTTGTGCTGCTGAGCACGAGGGCGCGGGTTTGATTCCCGGCCGCGGCGACCGCTTTCCTAGTGGAAGCGAAAAGCAAAACCGCCCGTGTGTTCGAGATTTCGGCGCACGTTAAAATCACCAGTTGGTCGAACTTATTCCGGAGCACCCCACTACGCGCGCCGCATCGCCTGTGTAGCGTCGGCACGTCGAACCCCACAATCAATCATTTTTTCTTCACTCCTCTGTTTCATTGATTGATTGTAGGGTTTAACGCGCCGTCGAAACGCAGGCGATGAGGCGCGCTGTAGTGGAGGGCTCCGGATCAATTTTGACCAGCTGGAGATCTTTAACGTGCGCCGAAATCTCGTACACACGGGCGTTTTTGCTTTTCTCTTCCATCAGAAAAGCGGCCACCACGGCCGGGAATTGAACTTGCGTCCTCTCTTATCCGTTTGATCTTGCCTGACCTTGTCGTTTGGACTTGAATGATCGTACGTCAGTGGCTTAGCTTGTAGCGCCACCATCATCATCTTCTTAAGCGCCACCATCATCATCAAGAGATTGGCCAGCTGGCTCGGAAGACACTCGACACCCGGCACACCTCGGGAACGGCACCCGCGTTCTACGCGCCTTGTCGTGTTCATGGCACAGCCAACTCAACCACAATAAACGTGGGCTCGACCGCACCGCCTCATCGGCCGCCTACAGTTTGGTAACCCAGCAAGCGGCTTCGCCATGGCTTCTCAACGCTGCTTCCTCAGCCACAACGCGGACGACGGCACGCGAACAACGTTCCCCGCCTCACCCGACCTTCCTTTGCTGATTCCGTTGGACGCCATCTCAAACCACGCTGCATGGTTCGTCACCTTGGAGAGCCATTTTTACGTAAATGACATCTGCTCCCCGGAAATAAGGTACCTGTTGACACTACAGAAGCTACCTGCAGACCTCATTAAGCAGATCCAGCTGCCGACACCAGGCCCCAGTGCGTATGACAACTTAAAAGACACTGTCCTCAACCACTACGACATGAAAACCCGGCAGACGACAATCCCGACAGAACCTGGTGCCGTTACCACCATCAGTCCTCCTCCGACACCGCGCTTGGCCCATGTACCCGAACCCTCACTAGGTGACGGGTCTGCGATCATGGGCGCGTATCTCGAGCTCCCAGCCGCACCGTCCACGAGAGGACTGGAGGCCACCGACATCACGGGCGCCCACCAACCACCGCCTACTTTGTCCACTACTATCACACCACAAGAAGGCGCCGGTGATCCGCAGAGCACCGAAGCGGCGACCTCGCTCACTCCATGGTTGACGCCACCCCCCTTTTTAGCCCACTGCCAGCCCTTCCCTGACACCACTCGACAACGTGTGCTCCGCAACACAGCCACCTGAATGGCATACACGACAGGTACAGTGCGCCACCGACGAGACTCCCATCGACGCACCAACCATCTTCTGTCGTGACATTACGTGTTCCGTCTTGGGGGATGCGCAGGGGCAGCGTGACTCCTCCAAGGAAGCACCTGTGCTAGTAGGCTCACAACGAGCAAAGATGAACACCCTCCAACTACCTGTGACCAAAAGGATGACGGGGCAGTCAGACCAGAACAAAGAAGACCCCAGTCGGCCTCCGAACCACCCACCACGTCCACTCTTGCCTGTTGTTTTGATTGCGGAAGCAGCGTCTTCTGCTTCGAGCCGTCAACGCCGCCTTAGACCGCACAAACATCATGCACCTTGCGACCGACTTGTCGCTCCCCGTCAATTCGCTCCTTTCATGACAGTGCAGGAGTCAGACGATCAGCGGAGACAACTTTTTGCCCGCCCCCTTCGACGGCAACGCGTTCGAGTTCCCAGAGCATTCACCACCCTTCTGGGTGCCTCAAGGGCCTTCGCACATAAGCAACGTCGCTTCGAGTTATCACGACGGTCAATGGCCCATGGTTCGCTCATCCGTAGCCGAACGCGGCGGCGACTGCGTCCCTACCTCCGCACATGCTGCCGTGGTCTGTGGAACAACAGGGCTGGCAGCAGAACGGAGCCGCCCTACACCCGCAAGCCATCTGCACCCGTTTGTCTGGACCACCTTGTAGCCCGGAGAGTGCACTCAAGCTTTGTGGGACTTCACTTTCGCCTCTGGGCGCTGCTAGCAGCTTCCGCCCCGCAGGACGCTCGTTTCCGCCTACGGCCTCCGTGCCACTCCCAGGCAAGGCCCTCCGAGGGAAATGCACACACCGGACGCTACCTCGCCGACGACCAGGCCCGCGCCGTTAGTCAACCCCAGCCACTTGACCGCGCACTGCCCACGGACTCTCCCTGACAACGGGCAAATTGTACATACCTGTACATAGTGCATGGTGCATTTTCGTGCATTGTCATTTAGATTCGTCACTTAATCGCGCTTCACGCTAGGGGGGGGGGAGCCATGTAGCGCCACCATCATCATCTTCTTAAGCGCAACCATCATCATCAAGAGATTGGCCAGCTGGCTCGGAAGACACTCGACACCCGGCACACCTCGGGAACGGCACCCGCGTTCTACGTGCCTCGTCGTGTTCATGGCACAGCTAACGCAAGCACAATAAACGTGGGCTCGGCCGCACCGCCTCATCGGCCGCCTACAAGCTTTTGTGATAGCTTTCGCTATAAAGTTTAGTTTTCTCCAACGCGTCGTCTGCACACTGTGCATTCACCGGGAAACCCGGCCCTTTTCGTGAGTGCACCTTTTGCGTTAAGATAGTTTTCACAATCAAGCCTAAGTGTTTTGAGGTACGCTCATCCTGATCCGTCGGAGGCCCGCGGTATCATTGTTGCAGCAACGAAAACGGGCAAACGCGCTTCGGGCTCGCGCTATCCTAGCACGTTCATACACATTCGGTTTTAGCGACACTGTCCCAAGATTAACCACCATTCCGGTAAATATTTCTGCATTCTTTAAGGGAACCTACCTGAGCTGTTTGGGTCTGCAGGGAACAGCGTTTGGGTGCCGGCATGGTGTCAAGAGAAACTCCGCAAACTTGCATCGCGCGGTGCAGTCCGACAGATTCCTGAAGATATCGCCCCCTTTTTTCTTCGATGGGCAGGCCCCCGAAGGGAAATGCCATGGCACGCATTTGCTGCCGTTGAAGTACCACCACTGAGTTAGGATGTCTCGGCTGCGATACGAAAGGAAGATATGAGAGAAATGGTCGATCCGCGATCAAGGAATTTGAAAATGGCTTCTTTATTGAATTTCATTGTGAAAGTGTAGTGAGAATGAGAAAGTGCAGCCACACCAAGCCGGCAATTGCACCGGGATTGAAGAAGGTTAAGAAACGCATTATTTTCTGCAACGGTTGTCAAACACACAGACTAAAAATGTCCTGTTAGAGCAGTTAATTGCATATAGCTAACGTTACCGAAGCATGACATAAATTGTTGCTTCGAAATTGTAGATATCTGTGCTGAAATACTCGTGTATCGGGTATATCTGGTTGCCCGTTCACTCCTTGCACTGCGCGGAAAAACTCGCGAGTGCTGTGATACTATATCCTGTGTGAAAATTTCGGTCTACAGTCTTTTGTTTTGTGCAAAGTAGTCGCACATTGAGCGTTTGAAGGGCATGACTGCAAATGTATTGTCTGCAGTTTTTTGTGTCATTTTTTTGTACACTGGACTGCAAGTACGCAATATAATATATTGTGCCCGCACGCTACCTGCCACCAGGAGCAAGGGCCCTGGCTAAAGGCTTTCAGCCTTTATCCTCTGCTTCCCTTTCTGTACGGAAAGAAAGAAAGAAAGAAAGAAAGAAAGAAAGAAAGAAAGAAAGAAAGAAAGAAAGAAAAGAAGAAAGAAAGAAAGAAAGGAAGAAAGGAAGAATATTGCTATTTGTTTTTCCTTTGCATTTACTATATATACCTCCCTAATATTCGTGCAAGACCTAGTTCAGTACTGGTGTTAAATAAAAAGGCGCCGCACATTTTTCTAAGTGACATTTGAATAAACTTTGGGGCGCCACTGATTCTTAAGAACTGCTAGCTCGCTACCCCATACATAGTTGGTCTAATGTGGCGCAATTAACGATGACCGCGTTTGTATGATAGCTTGGAACTTAACAGCTCCGCAGTGAAAAGACATTTGGAAGAAGTGAACAACACCGTTAGATGCGGGAAAGCAAAGTAACAAATAACTAAAGTTTCCTCGAAGCCACTTCCTGATTGTGCGCAAGATTATGAGGGGTAAAGAATGTATTTGGTACGAATCATCATTACTGTACGATACATTTCGGTCACGTTGGACACTGGTAATTGGAGCTATTGACTGAATTAGCCTCTCCAACACGCCCTCGAAGCCCTCCCACATAATTTCGAAAGAAACAGCCGTTTATTAGAACTTGGAAGCACACCGCACCGCACGAATTCTAAGCGAAATTAATCATTTATGCACTTTAAGTAATGCAGGAACTTGCACATCACCATTTCAAGCGCTGCATTCAGGACGTCATAGATGGCGGGGCTTATTGATTTCCGACGCTTTCAGATCAACAATCTTTGCTTGCCGACACCCTCCTTAACTTTGAAACTACAAAGGTAAAACCCCTGAAGTAGCAACGCTGAAACAGCGTATAAAAAGCTTACCGTATATCCAAACGTTGCATATTATTCACGCTACTAAACCAAGAAGAAAAGAAATGGAGCAGTATATTTTCAGTAATAATGGCTGATTTCTTTCCTTTTTCGCATAGTATTTTCTAACTCAATATTTGCTATATTGAACGGAGTACAGGGTCGAATTAACGACTGTCTTCGAGGCACATTTCCATACAATACGCTTCCGGGGCGTTAGAAACCTCAATTTCCTTTGCGGAGTGCGTACGTAAAGAAAGCTGTCGGTGTCGACAGTGTTCCTAGAATGGCTGACATAGTTTGTGGAACATTTAAATTACGAAATTACGTTATCTGAAGCCGGATATACTCAAAGTACGGATTGTAATTCCAAGATATCAGGTTAGTTCTTTTTACGGTGGTTTGACGGGGGGGGGGGGCAGGAACATTGCTTAGACGCTTAAAGACCGCAAAAGTCAGTCGAAGAGTCCTTTGGCAGAAATATCGCGAGCGACAGGACGGAAACAAAACTACAAACACCCTGTTTGTTCAACACACGCCACTTCTTCTTCCTCTTGAGATGATCCTACCGAGACACTGCCACACCAACTACCTATGTCAATTACATCTCCAATCGCTGTGGGCGCTTAGGGTATAAGGCGTGGCGCGAATGAGTAAATCACGAGCTCGCTTCGCGATCGCAGTGCCCCTTTATCCAATGAAGTTAAACAAATTCACCATCTCTTCCTAAAGCAAGTTGAGAGAAGACCGAATATATTTCTGACAGCAAAACTCGTAAAATGTCCGCCAAATGCTTTGCTCAAAGTGCTTCCAATCGATCGTCAAACGTTCGAAGAGCTAAATCGCAAATGAAGAACACACCCAAGCGACGATTTCTCGAGCACTAAGTAAACGCATCTACGAATGATCTAAATGCTATCCGATGCGGGGTTTATGAACTCAACGCATACAATTGCACTCATTTTTTATGATAGATGTGTGAATTGTTCTGTCTAGAAACGTTCATTTTCGCGATTTTCAAGTAACCGCTTTGACGTAATGTAAAGCCTGGTTTCACGCACGCGCCGTTTGTCCAAAGGTCTTCCCGAGCTTTTCGTCCACCAACTGGTCACTGGGGAAATGCATTAGTTTTTTGGCAGGATGCTTTCGGTCCCACTAAAAAACACTTTCGCTTTAAATATAAGCTGGTTCTATTGGCCTTGTGGCGCGTGTTCACAGTTTCCTGTAACCGAACTTATTCCGTACCTCTCTCTACAGCGCGCCTTATAGCGGCTGTGTGTCTTTTGTGGCCAGAACCCCCATATTACTTAGTTTTAATACCTTATTGGAATAGATCCTATGTTAACAGATGTTCTAGTAGGTTCTGCATGCTCCTATGAACATAAGAGGGCTTACTTCGTAGGCATTTTTTGTTGAGAGCATGGCATGCGTGTAGCGTGTTTTTTCATATAGCGAAGACAAGCGCACTGTTGGGTTAAAGGGACCCTGCAACACTTCCGATAAGCGCTTTCATTCTATCCTTCGGATCTGGAACTATAGCGAAAGCTATATTTATCGCTAGCATGGAGCGGCACTGTGTGATTTGCTCGTTGCACCAGATACGCCTTCCACTTCTGCTTTGTCTTTGTGGTTTTTTTTAATTGCTTTCGAGAAACGTTGATTGCTGCAACTGAAAAAACAAAAACAAAAAACTGGCCAATAGCCGCTACATGGCTTTATTTACGTAATTCGAGCCATCGAAGAACGTCAAGACCGGGAAAGAGAGAAAAATCTTTTATATGAGTTATATGATGGGCATAGAGGAGTAAATTTTGGCTGAAATACTTTGCGACCCCCTAATCTAAGTCCTGGGTGTGTTGGGTGACTACGTTCTGCAAGCGTTCGAGATTTCGAAACAGATGGTAAAAAAAGTGCTGCAGCATCCCTTGAAAGTCAGCAACATTCAATGCACACATTCCCGACATACACTCCTGCTGTCATGTAAGCCTTGGCCGAAGTTTTGTTCTATTATATATCTACACAAAACTCTCAAAAGCAGGTGTTAATTCCTGTGAGGAATACGAAAGCTCGTACTAAAGGCCTCCTTGCCTTGCGGGCTCGTTTTTGAGACGCTTTTAGCGTGTAATACCCTACATGAATGCGAAAACCATTCTTCAGTTTCAATTCTGTAGCGTTGAACTACATGCTACTTTACATTTCTCTAGGCTGCTTTTTGCGTGCTGTCGAAGCTTTTCTAGGCTGCGTGCTAAAGCCGCATGGAAGTATTTTTCCAGCTACTATTCGTGGAACAAGAGCACCGATTTTTCACAAATCTCCGGCAGTGCACACTTTAAAGGGGCCATGAAGAGAAAACGCAAGTATGCTTCATTAAAGAGTGATCCTATGTCCCGATAACAACGATGCCAATTTTATAGTAAACTTTAAAATATTAAAGTTGCGCTGAAACCAACGTTTAGGTGTTCAGATTTGTGACGTTAGCGTTACTTCGGCCTGGCTGGAGCGTTGTGGATTGGGGTTTACAATTTATGCATTGACCATTTATGCTTTCTAAAAATTGCGATTTATCGTGAAAGCTAGAGCAGCTGCAACGATTTTTAATCACTGCGGCGAAAGAAAGCCGAAATCATTTACGCTTTTGTGGCTTAAGATGCGGGCGTGAAAGGTTGTTGCTTGTTGGTCGGTTCCAGCAAGAAAGTGACAGTGTGAATGTTTCTACGTGCTTATTGTCTAGCCTCGTGGCCCGACTGGACGTCCTTTTTATAACACACATACGCAAAGAGAGAGACAGACGGAGAGAGAAAGACACAGAGAGAGAGGGATACCGTCATTTTTATTAGGAGTGAGTAAGATTTAACAGAAGTTTGGGAGCGCAAGATATATGGAGAAAGTAGACTCCATGGGTGGAACACAGAGTCCAGGGACCCGGCAGCACCTAATACTGATCTTGGCGTGACAAACCGGCCAGGAGAGCCTCGTATGTGTCGATGTCAGGATTTGTTTTGGCAGTTACGTTTACTTTTGCTTTTCTCGCTCCTCAAGCTCCACTACCCCTATTTTATACACGCATTATTTTATTTAAATCCCTCCTTTTCCTCTTCCCGTGTGTACGGTAGCCCATCAGACTCTTCCCTCCTTAACCTCCCTGCCTCTCATGCACTGTCTCATCCTTACTTGCTAATATGCCATGTTTTGTTCACCCTTTTGTTCACCCTTGAGCACATCCTTCAACATGACCAGGTTGCGTTAAGATGCGGGTGCTTACCCGTATTTAGCGCTGTCTAAGGTTAATGTAACGCGTTTCGTACTTAACATATTCGCTCTTGTAGACTTGTGGATATTTGTTGTTTGTATCCTGCGAAAGGTTTGCGATTTTTCCGCATTGAGATGCCCGCGTGGCAGGGGGAGGATGGTGTTCCTAGGTGCAGGATGACGAGACGTTCTCAATATTTTTTTCGTGGAGGGAAGTTGGCCAGGCGTGGTCAAAAGAGAGCACGGTATGCGAGTTTTTGTGGATCTTCGTCGGTTGCGTCGTTCCCTTCCAGACCCTATCGTTCGGTTGTTAACGTGTTGTGATCGTTCATCATTGTGGATTTAAGAACCCTCTTCAAGCGTCCACGTACTATGCCTGCAGCCAAGAGACTAATGTTTCCTTGAGCGTATGTAACCATGTTTAAGCTCTTTTTGATAGTTCCGCTATGCGGATATTACCAAGAGGAATGCCGCTTTTCTGTTCCTGTGTGTAGGAAAGTAATGGAGTCATAGCGATTGCCACGGCAGTCCACTACGACAATTGCTGCATTCGGCCATTCGAACGTCCCTGCGTCGGCGTATGCTGTGTTTTTATGGTTTTTAATCTTTTCCCGACAGAATTTTATGCTACTTGTTTAGCTTTGGGTCTTTGTTTTTTGGTAGTTGGAAAGATTTTATGGTTAGCCGCTGGATCGGTGACATATCAATCATGGCATCCAGATGTGTCCTCTCTGCACTTGCGGCATATATTCTTAGCAATGTCAGTTTCATCTTTTTTCCCAGAGGCCCCTTTGAGCTAAAAGAGTGGCTTCTCCGATGTTTTCAAAGTTATTATGAGACAGAATTTAAGACCCGTGCCGTGATCATGACAATTGAGATGCAGGACAGGCCTATATGCTGTTGCGACAACGCTGCTTATTTGAGTGTCTTAAGTGCGGGACAGTCTCTGGATGGCAGGCTGAGCGATATCCTGCTTGTGATCAGCGCCTACATGAGTTTTATTGTTTCCTCTATTAGGGGTGAAGCCCCTTAAGGGCTCAGGCTGTCGGCGTCTCATGTTGTCGTCTCATGTCATTGTCGATGTAGTCACAGTACTAAAACGCGAGGACACTAATTTACACCTTGCGCTAGAACGTCGTCGTCGGCATCGTTTCATGTTATTGTCGATGTAATGACGGTACTAAAACACCGGGACAATCGTTTACGTCTCGCGCTAGGACGTTACGAGTACTGAAAGAACACACTGGGACACTCGTTTTGCAACACCACGCGCTAGAACGCTTCGTGCTTCAAAGACACTAGACTTTTACAGCCAAGCTGTATACCTCTATAATTGGGACGTTTTCTAGCGCAGAAAAGATGGGAACTTAGAGAATACTCTGCAACCCAGCGGTTTTATCTCCGTAGGCCAAAACGTCAAGGCACCAAGAATACATTTGTACACTGCATGCTTTGCCCCTCTCCAAGTTACCCCTTAGTGAAGATGGCCCGGGATTTTTTTTATTCCTGCTCTTCCTTATATAGGCGTTTTGCAATGTGGGCAAAATGTTCAAATATTTCCTGTAGTTTGTTGGTTGTGGTATCGGCTGTGCCGTTGCTCTGGTGGGAACTGCCGATGATTCTTGCGCGACGTTTTTCTGAAATCACGTGGTGAGCTATTTTTAGGTAAGAGAGTGGGGAGGTGAACGATTTGGTATTGTGTCATTCTGAAAAACAGCGCGATCATTCTGAGCGATGACTCACAATTAGTTTATTCATGAATGCGTACGGAATATGACGTTTGCAACAGAAAAAGCGTTCGAAAGAGTTCGATTTCAATGGTTTGTTTTCTCTCTTTCTTTTACTGTTGCAAACATGTATATTCCTTACGCATCCCATGAATATACTAGTTGTGAGTCAGCGCTCGTCCTGTCCGCCCCTTCGTCAACGACTCTTTTCGCGCTGTTTTTCAGAATGACACTATTTTTAGGTTTTGTAAAGTTGCAACTTGGCACCGTTCATCGTTTGCCGGACGGAGCTTGCGTCGTTGACAGTGCCGCAAAACATTCGAAAATAATTCGCAAATTCTTTCAATTAGGAGCCATATAGTACAGAGCTTTAGTTTTTATTAGGACACGGCATATTTCCTTTCTCGTCTTAATCTAGATTTTCCGGGGTTTTAGAGAGCCAGGCGTTAATCTGTTGCCCCGTCGGTATGCATGCGAAAAGATTTTTGCTAGCGCCAGCATGATTATCGTTTGGAGATGCCCTTTCCTGGTGACGCATATTAATGGGACGGATGGTGACAACGCCTCCCACGCAGGCGTCCACCCAGCGTGCGTAGGACGAACTTCACCCTGCAGGCGCAAAGCCTGCTTGAATCGCGCATGTTTTCTCTCGTCCCGGCTGTACTATCACTGTTCTACTTTCCACTATCTAGTTGCCACTTGTTTGTAATTCCGATTCGGGCAAGTCATAGTATCTGGATGCCTCCGGTTTAGCTTGCTGCTGGCATCGATGACGCACTTCCTCGGACGCTTGACCATCACGGCTGATAGCGGATGACTAGAACGGTCGAAAAAACTGAGAAATCAGCCTCAGAAAGCTATGGCGTCAATAGAGACATAAAGGAAACACAAAGGGAAGTGGACATTCCCCAGCCAATTTCCAGGGATGTCTCTATGACGTCACAAAATCTCGTTTGTGCGATTGGCGGCCGCAGCCATAAGCCACCGACAAGAAACGACTGGGTGAATAGTGGGGCTCACAGTTTTGTTTTATCGAATCACGTCAATTTTATCGTGTAGTTGAAACACTGATAACAATGTTTTTGATACTGGGCCATAACACGTTAATTCTGCCTAGCTTGCGTCACTGCGGCGGTAAATTAGGTTTTTTCAATATTTCTATCCTTTCTTTTCGTTTTTTTCCCTTTAGTTGATTGACTGATTGTATCAATGAATCTTTAAAAAAGTGTATTTCGTGGCTGGAATGGAGCGAGTGAGTTACAAAAGGCTTGAGTTTCAAATTGAACGCACGTTTATTTTTTCCTAAAGAAGCCTTTACCTTTCCGCAATTGAACGAAAGAAGTGCGGGACTTTATACTAGCCTTGTGCATTTGGTGAACACGGCGGGGCTGTAACAGCGTTCCGAGGGGAACTTGTTGTCAGCGCACCTGGTCTCGCAGTTCCGTTTGGACGTGAACCTGTTGAAGCTGTGGTTGCACACTAGCTTTGTTTCCCCCGACGTCGGAACGCAGGTGTTGTTCGACTGGTGGAAGTAGAACTCCCGTCGGATGCCGGGGCAGTAGGTGTACGTCACCTCCGGACACTTCCGAGTTGGCTGCAGTAGCAAAGCGTGTGGGCGCAATCACTGATTGAGTGAGCGGGGAGTTTAGAGACTCTCGTTAGCTTTTTTGGCTTTCATATATACCGAGGCCTGCGGCCACCGTACGTGACAAGACCTCTTTCGATAGGAACCGAAAGGACCCAGCAACTTTGAGAGCAGTTTGCTTAAAGGGCAGCCCCGCAGCTGTGTACCACCCAACCACCAAAGACAAATGTGAAACGATCTCTGCAAAATGAACGCCACCGGCCATAACGACTTTACGAGGGGCTTTTTGGGTTGAGAGACTTTTGTAGTACCCGCGTTGGATTACATCCATCCTGGCCGGTTCATTCGCATAGCATGTGTCGTTGTAGTGTTTCGCTAACGAACAACGCCAGTGGCAACTCGCCTGCGACTTGACAACTTGCCTGCAACTTGCCTGCACTCCTCATGGTCGATGAGTGCGAATTTGGAAATCGTTGTTGCGGAATTATCGAGCAGATATTCCTGTGTTCTGTGTGCCTTCATGTTGTATTGGGGACGACGTGGCCCATTAACTGTGTTGTTCTTCGCACACCTAGAGTTATCCATATTTACTGGTTCAAGGTTGTGTGCCTGTTTCGCTTTCCTGGTGAACTGGTTTCGAGGTTAACGACCACCGGAATTGGCCCGATTTTATTTTTTTGCAACTAAACTAGTTACTTTTATTATAGGGGCTTCGATGGGAAATGTGGCCTGGTCCAGAGCAATACATTATCTTTAGCAGTCGTCGATTGTGCGCGCCATGGACACCGAAATTTAGACACAGGTAACTAAGGTTTTTCACATTGTAGAGAAGAGCAGGGGTTTCTAACCGCGAAAACATTGTGGCCTAACCAATCCAATTTTATCGATGCCACCTTTCTCAAGTACCGGCAGTTTAAGTTTCTCGGTGATCGCTTTGGGCAAGGTAGGTAGCATATAGTTTGGAAAATATCTATTATTTTCAAATGACTAACAACGTACCCCTCCCGCTAGAACCTGAAGCAGCACCCACAATCGCATATCCACCGTCCAGCAATTTTCCACCCACAGCATCCCGATCCTTTTATCACCATATTGATATAAAACTGCATAGCTTTCAACCGCAATAGAATCGAGCAAAAATTAAGCACGGCCACCATTTCTTTACGCTCCCTGAATACTGCTTCACACGCCATGTCTCATGATTCGCCCTATGCACAGATGGCGGCCGCATTCTCGGATTGGCACGGTCCTTATCAAATATTCTATGTTAGTGGCTACTGGACCATCCTGGTCGTGAATCTCCCTACAGCGATTTTAGCTTACCTCGTCGCTGTATGTAGGGGAGGACGGGACTCGCATCAGAACTCCGCTGTTCTGGGCTGAGCGTGCTTTCTTTACGCTCCTCGGTGCAACTTCATGGTTGGCTGAGTAGCGAACCTTGTCAGTGTCTGCAAGAGTCTTGGATGTCGGCGATGACTCCTTCATCGCGGATGGCGGGAGAGTAAAAGCAAAGGGCAGCTTGACCGGCCTTAATTCGTTTATTCTGGGCGCTAACATATCAGTGAGGGCGTTAGCACGCACAAAGATCACCACGAGGGACACCACCAGGAACGCGGTGAGCAGCGCCATCAGAGCGAAGATGCACGTCGAGGACTTAAGGGGTGGCTCTGACGAGAACTCCGTCTGGTAGGAATCGTCAAAGGTGGAAGGAAGGAGGGACTCGAAGTCCACACCGGGGCGAACACGAGGCATTGCGGGTTTGCGTCGGGAATTTCCGCCGTCGGGGCACACACTTCGGGGGCCACCACACTCTCGCGAGCTGTCACTTAGAGACTCAATCCTGTAGCGCCAGAAGGCAACCAGTTCACCCGTTGATTCTGAGAAAGATGTCCTCGACAAAGAAGGCTTAGAATGGGCTCTCTTTAGGATACCTCGCTTTGGAGAGCAGTTCATTGCTTGCAGATGCTCGAACAAGGCGCAGCAGAAATGCAGAAGGCTTTCGTCGTCCTCTATTTTAACTGGGTAGCAAGCTCCACTTTTGTGCTTGTGGTGCCACCGGTAAGCGTGATGTATGGCCACTGATGGGGATTGACTCCGAAAATAATTGCAAGAAATGAGTGTAAATAAAAAGGGGAGGAATTAAAATAAAACATAGGACACCTATCAGCGGACAATGATGGTTAATTGGTCATCATTTGCAGTCGACTACAGTTCAGAACACTGATCCAAAAACCATTTCTTTAAGACGCCATTAGAGCTTCAATGAAAGCATGGATCAATTCAGGTGAAACAATAACCATCGCCTTCCCACACTGCAACTCTCTAAGATATAAGCGTTCCTCACAACTACGCACACTACTACAAGACAGAAGCTCTTTCATGGTCATGGTGTGTGACCCCAACACAATATTTCCTGACGCTGCACTCGATGTATTTCGCCTGGACCCGCACTGAGTGAAACCCTCGACCAAAAATTTCATGCACAGCAACGCTTGCACACTAGACCATGCAACCTCTACGCAGACAAAACTATTGGCTATCTGTACGATTATGCACTACGCCTGTCAACCCATCTCATACGCTTATTTATTTGAAGCACCAAGAAACATAGAGAACATCAATGCAGATTTCCCCGATTAGCTCACCCGCCAGGTTGCCCAGCAGAGACAAAAAAGAGACGCTGACGCTTGGGTCACATGAACGCCTGGGAACGTCAGGATCCCTGGGGGAGGCAACGATGTGGCCCACGGTCTTGCCACGTCACACTGTCGCAGTCAGTAGTTTTACACAGTCACTCCCAGGCTTTCCTACACGAATCCTGCCCTCTCGATGATCCCTCCTATGCGGTCTTGTACGCTGGCCACGGCTTCCATATGACGCGAGCATGACCTTACCCCTTGTTTCTTCATCGCGATAGACACAAACGTGTCACCCCTCCCAACAACTTTAAAGACATACCCCTGAGGCAACCCCAAGAATTGTTTATCAGCAACGCACTAAACAAGGCCAGTACCGCCGACGTAATCCGCAAATGGTAGCGCTGACACCTCCTCCTCCCGATTTTGAATCTGTTGTCCCACCGTATGTGGGACCAAGTTACTCTCTCTTATTCTGAGCTATCCCTATTTTGGTTCTCATCGACACGACCGAAGTATTTTCCGCCGTCTAACCTTGAAGCTGTGCATATGGCGTAAGCCCGTATTAGAAAATTGTCATCGCGTAGTCACATTATCCAATTTCTGTCTTGATAGCTGCCTGGTCCGCTAATCCAGTGTGTGCCTAATTACAGCTTTTTGCCCCGATTTCCTCCTTCTGTTCAAAATAAAAAAGTCAATCAATCTAAAGGAACCTCACTTCGAGTCAACTAGAGTGAATTCAGAAAAACAAATCTAACGCACCAGTGCCGCATGAATGCATGTAAATATTAATTTTTCCCGATCCAACTAACGATTGGAATTTACTTTCTACTAAAATAAATGCGTTTGAGCAATTTGATTGGGCAAACTGCTGCTTGGGTCTATTAAAGTATATTTGCTCAACACAAATTGCCCGGTGGTATTGTTTACATTCATAGTGACATTTTTATTAAAACAGATTAAGAACCTCCGTCAATGTTGTTTCCTCATACACAATTTTTAACGTCACAAATATAAGGGGGGATGTATGTGATACCGATGCCCATCTGGACATTTCTATCATCTTGAAAATCACTAAATAACTATCGCTTTCCCACGTGTTTTTATTCTCGGTACTTAAAACTACCGAAATAACCCAACCATTTTTGTAACTTTCGTCTCAGAAAACAAGTTCCTAGACGAGGCTAGAACACAAGCTTTAAGTGGAATTGCCCCTGACCACATTCCGGCGAATATTTGAAAGGAACAATGAAGTTAAATATTTCTGGGTATCTCATTCTATGTTTGGGTAACGTATTTGTACGGCACGAGAACTCAGGACTAGGTGCCTATGAGATACACTTCTTTAGCTTGATTCCCTCCTTACAAAACAACTCAAAACAACCCACTTGGCTCGAGGCGAACAGTCAGAAAAAGTCGAGGTGGGCAAATGCTGCCGCCGAGATAAACAAGGGTAGCCGGCTGGCAGAAACCGCTTTTCTTGCTCCCTCCCCCACATTTCCTCATAAAACAGGCATGTGCGCAGCTGTGTCTTCTCCACGGTTTTTGCCCTGCCAGCCCTGATCCATATTACGGAATGTTTTGAGGGCCGAGTCAACATACACGGATGGAGGCAGCAGCGCGCGTCAACATAACTCGAAACTTTTTCCCTTTCACCACTTCAATTTGCTCATTGGTTTTTCCTGGCTATATAAAGTGTCCAGATAGTGGGCGGCTGCTTCTGAGCAGAAGGGTGACGATAAAAAAACTTCGCAAAAAGGCGACAAAGCAGGGAAACCGGCGATTCCAGACCAGTCTTAATTTCCAGTTGGCTGCAATCGTAGCTTACAGCGCATCACTGGGAAAAGTAGAAGCTGCGGCCTCGACCCTGATGATCCCGACCTTCCGCTGCATTAACCCCCTTTTCTTTTCTTCCTTTCTTATCAAACAAAACACATACCCGGTTTTCTATGTTTACTCATGTTTCTTTGTACGGTCCGCGCGTGGCGACAACTGGCCGCAAGAACTGCCGTGGTCAAAATGCCTTTAAACGGGCCCGGACCATTGGACGACACTGGCTATAACAAGCTGATTTAGCCGCTGCCTAATGACTATTGTACACATTCACCACAAATGACAACCAGGTTACCACCAAATGATGTCGTTACACAAAGACTTTCATCGTATTTTCTCGATCTTTCCACCCGTTTCCATCAGCTTGAATCGAAGGCTATCTGATATCGGCAGAAAGAATTCAAGAAACACTGGCTAGTGGATGGCGCCGTACTTCCGTTTGTGAAAGCGGAGGCGGTGAGTTGAGACTGCTTGGCGTTTTTTTTTTGTTTTTTGCAGGAAAGAGTGGAAAAAAGAGAATGTGCTAAACATATTTTTTTTACTTCATGCACACTTGACAAAGCTTCGGCGGATTCATCTTATGAGAATGCGACTGGGTTACAAAAATCTTCATTGCGAACTGATTCCCTTAACGCGACACAAAGGAAAAGTGTTTGGGTGGCTGTAGTTCCCCCGAGGGCTGTGGCTGCAATACGTTTTCAGGCGAAAGCGAACAAGCGCCGTTCTGCAAAAGAGCGCCGTTCTTGTGGTTGATGATGTCAAGAAAATTGCCGCCCGGCAAAAGAGTACACAAAAGAGTGCGTATAAAATTCCTCGTAGCACTTAACTCTGCTTACGTGCTTTGAAGACGAAAGCCTGGGGGTACTTATTAACAACTGTGCTTGGTCATTGCATTTGCTTCACTTCGATTTCTTTGTCCTTTGGCTCCAATTATTGCAACCGGCCTTTTAAATGCAGAGCATTTCAGTAACTCACGATGTCACCCGCGTAGACGTCCGTAGTCGTAGTCCGCACGCTCACTGCGCATGCGCGTCGAGTCGAGGCGATAGCGAAAACTCTCTCGCGAGGGGCATTGGATTGGATTCGAACACTCTCCCGCGAGGGGCATTGGATTGGATTCGATTGGATTGGCTTGGCTTCGATTGGATTGGATTTGGATTGGATTGGATTAAAGTGGATTGTGTTGGATTGTGTTGCGTCATAGCCGCGGCAGACGCGCTGGGGCCGGCGCATGTGCAGTACTCTCTCTTCCGCGGTTTCCTCTCCTTCGGGCGCGCTGCACATATAACCGGTGTGCCGTTCTCCGGCGAAACAACATCCGCGCTTGGCTCAAACACCTAGAGTCCACGCCGCTTAGAAGTATGCCAACGTCGTCGACTGGGACCGGCTTACGCAGTCCCCTCAACGTATATAAGCGGCGGAGCGCGCGTTGGGAATTCAGTCAAGGGCGTCTTTGCTTGGCTTTCGCTTGACCTGACGCTTTGCTTGACTCGAGTAGATGCGACGCATTTACTCGAGTTCCCCCCGTGGGAAGATGCGGGCGGCTTTTTTGTTGTTGTTGTTACACTGTGCATGCCTCTCCTTCTTCGCTTTCGTTTCTTCGCATTACGGCGTGAATTACATCAGCAAGCAGACCGGGACAATGGCTTCTCTGCGCAATAGCAGGGCTCTGCGTGGCTGGCCTGTTCTAATCACGTGCCATCATGTTCAGGTGCCACACGGCGCGCAGTATTCAACAGCTTTTGCGTTTCAAAAGAGGTTTTGGAAGTTTTGTGAAGCGTCCACATGACCATTAAAAGCTCTCGCTTCGAGGCGAATCCTCTGAATGTGTCGCTGGTATGAGAGAGAGAGAGAGAGAGAGAGAGGGAGAGAATAAATATTTTTGTTTATTGAGCAGAGGCTGACGTGTGGGCTCGCCCGTGGGAAGCATCCCTAGTCCAGGATGCCTTGTCATCGGCTGGCTGTCCATGCTCGGGTCACCAGTTTGAGCTGGATATCCGGGCTTGGGCTGGCCAGCGAAGCCCTCCACTGCTCGAAGGGGGGGTTGGAAAGTGGGTACAAGTCTGGAGTACGTTGGCACTCCCATAGGATGTGGTAGAAGGTGCCAGGCTGGGGACAGTAAGCGCAGAGGGAAGGTTCTTGGCTGGGTTGGGAGGTTCTTCCTTTTTTCATAGTGCCATGAAAAAAGGTACAATAACGACACCAAATTTTGTTGCATCGTCACCCACGTGCGGAGCACATTGGGTAGAATAGCAGGGTAACAGAGCAGGCTACCTTACCATCCGTTGCCGTTGTTTTATCTACGAGTGGGCTGCAAAAGGAAACAATATTTTATAAGACTTTGAAAGCGCAAATATTGAGATATTCAAATATTACCTTACACTTATGAAAAATTACAGAAATTGAACGTGGAGAAACCCGTAAAATGAAAAAAACTATACAGAGTACTTAAGAAAACTTTTCGTATTTGTAAACGACGCAAAAGAACTACCGAACACACGACTGCACAAAAGGCGTTATTCCCGGCTTTACTTTCAACTTTCAAGAAAAAATTCATAGCACTTCTCCTCAAAAGGAATACTAAAATTCTAGCTGCATTGACAAAGTAGCGTTTCATTCGACAGTGGCGATAACGACAAAGACAAAGGGATTGCAAATTCTGACGAATATTATTGCACAGCTTTGCTGTCATACGGCCTTGTAGGGCAGACTGACAGAAGGCTTAACAGTGCTGTGTAATGCCGCCCTTCTATCGTGCCGTCAAACACGCAGAATAGTTTGTGTATGTTGCAGACAAACTAACTCAAAGCTTAATTTTGCAATAGCAAAATGTCCTTTTTTTCTTTAACGTAGATAAACCACTCGTGTCAATGGCCCCACTTCAGGCCACCATTACAAGGTTGTTCTCATTACTAGAGACCTCTATCAGCAGTAGAAACTCCATGTCTTGGAACGGTTATCAACAACTGCTTTTGACAATATGAGCTCTGCGCAGGATTACCACCATGACCTACACTGCACTCACAAGCGCAACAAATTTGGCGGCAATTTAATTTTTGTACGTTTTCTCGGTGCTGTGTTTAATTGAATATAATAGTGTATCAGCAAACCTGTGGAAGCTTAGCGCGTTCTTTTTTTGTTCGAATATTATAGAACAGTGGAGCCATTTCCTAATGTCTTTACTATCGTATTTGTGATCGCCAAACACTAGTTTCGATTTCAACCCTTTAGCTCTGGGCCTAAAATATTTGATATAAAAATTTATTGGCTTCGCTGTCACGTTCACAAGCGATACACGTTTGCTGCATCATTCTTACACCTTCAATCATTTACCATAAATTATAACATGCTTACAATTTTCTGCTGCTTGTGCCCTTAAACTCAGGTAGCCCTAGGAGCTGGTGGTTGAATTTAACGCACAAAAGAATTGCCTTTACGTATTCGAAATGGATTACTGCATTATTATGTCTGTTGTGTCTCGGTGCCCAATACCCACCTCAAGGAGCGGGTTTGAGCACAACAGTTAGTCGCAGTTCGCGTTTACTTTTAAAGCAAAGCTTTTTACCTCTACCCCCCAAGGGTTCTTTCGCGACCGTTGGTGTCAACAGAAAACTCCCGCGAACAAATAAAAGAAGTTACAGGGCACCGCAAGGATTCGAACCTGGAACTAATATCGAAACGAAGCGTGAGTACGTTGTCTTCCCGATTTAGCTACGAGCGAATGTGGAAACAGAAAAGACAGATGGTGCACTCAGCAAGCACATCTGCGGGTTTGCTCCCTGCGTTCTCACTGCATGCCAGGTGCTAACGTCCAGTGTCATCTGGCGCCGCTGTGCGCTCCGCCCATGGCACGTGTAGCGGCCGTGTGCGCACCTTGAGCATGCTCTAGGACTTACAAAATTTAAAGGAAGTCCACAGTAAAACATCCAATCTTACTTCCAGTACGCCAATATGCTCAAGCCTGTGGCCTCCAGTGTTCACCTCGAAATTCAGAGCTCCTTGTCATCCGCCCTCGCCCGAAACGAAACATGAAGGAAGACACTCAAATACTCCTTGATTGAGCTGCACGAGGACAGTCACCCGCTTGTCACGTTCAGCGACATAACCCAGCATTATCGCCTTCAGAGACAGACCCTACCCTCACCGCACCTTGAACTTTCCACGGAACAACTACCCTACGGCTCATACCAATGGATGCGTCTTCACGCAAAGCACCCGAGTGGCTACGACACTGAATGTAAATTTTGCTCAGAAGTAGAAACACACCCGCCACATAATCGGGGTGTGCGACTTTAGCCCTCAGCACCTTCCTCTCTTCCCGTCAACTACCCGACAAGAGTAATGGGAGATGCTGCTGCACAGCCCCTCTCTGCCTACCCAGTTTCAGCTGGTGGACAGAGCCCAGGCGGCGCGGAATGCATGTGGGCTCCAGGGAAGAAGGAACCACCCCACTGGCCCGCTCTTTGGGGCGTTTAGAAATATGAATAAAAGTATTTCCTTCTCCTCCTCCTTATCCATGTCTCTCAGATATTGTCGCCTCTGTCGGCGGCGGCAGAGACAGAAAAGTGAGTCGTATAACACCGGGATTGAGCTTCCTTGAATTCTACAAAAAAAGGAGTTTTCACTCATGCGCTTCCCCAATCAACTCAAACACCGTCATTAAGCATGCATTGATTTGACCTTAGCAAAGAATATCTGTTTTAAGTAATAAAGGTTGTGGTTAAATGCATTTCACTTGTCTCTGGTTTCACTATTTGTAGAGCCACGGGAGTGAAGTTAAGTGATGTCGCATGAGTAATCGTTGTGGGTGCCGCTTACAGCTTTGCTTTCCAAGCACATTCACAGGGTCGATTGGCGCGCATTTTTTTTGTATGCCCCAAATGGAATTTAAATGCGAGTTTCGCGGCTAAAGGGTCTTTTGAAGCAAACAAAACGTTTCTCTAACTGCGCCATTTGTAAGCTCATTTCGCTGCAAACCTCGCTTCGGCTCAACAGCCCTCCTGATCCGCAATATGTTGCGCCACGTGGAGCTATAAAAGCAAAGCCCAAGAATTCTCCTTCGATACACTGAAGCAATTTTCCCGGCTCCGCATCTGCAGCCACGGCGAGTGCCACCAATGGCTTGTATAGACACAAAAGAGTGCGGCATCACACTGTCGCCTCCTTGCTTTCCAAAAATTGACAGTAATATTCCATCTCACTGTAGTCATGCTTTTGTTTCGACCTCAGTGACTGAGTAGATCATACACCTCCTAATAGTGTCGGGTGGAAACCTAGTTTAATATAGAAGAAGTTTCCGGCATGTACGGCTTAAGTAGGTCTGATAAAGGAACGGAGGCTGAGACGCTAAGAACCCATGGCTCGCTCCATCCTAATTGACCCCTTATTCTCTCCACCGCACCCCTTCCTCGGCCTTTTCATTAACGAGTAGCTCTTCAGCGAATCGATTGAGTGCTATTGCCACACTCATGTCCAGTTCTGTCGGCGTGGGCTTGCGCGAGATGTAGCCCACGCGGGTAGCGGCCGGAACCAATCCTGCCTCGAAGTATGAGAGCCTTTCGGCTCCGCCCGTCTGTGTCCCCACCTGCAAATCAACACGCGTTTACCCTAAGAAGCACTTTCGTCTCGAGACTGGACTGGAAAGGACTTTATTGAAACAAACCCTGAAGTAGGCAGGAGCCGGGTTACGGCTCCGCCTCGACGTGGCTGGCGTCGCGCTTTCTTCTGCGACCCTACTCGTCACAAGCCCGTTTTACGGAGCCCGTGGCTTTCGAGCGCGGTGAACACCTGCTGGACGGCCCATGACTGGTCTGTCTTGCTTTTAGATCCGATGGCTCTCTGGAGTTCCTCCGGATACTCTTCGAAGTGTGCGCCGTCTGGGTCGGTGGCACAGTCCCACATGATGTGCCACCGGTTGGCCGGTCCTTTTTTACACACACTGCACTGGTCACTCGGGTACTCGTCCGGGTACATTTGGTGTAAGGAGGCCGGCGACGTTGTCGAAGCCGTTTGGAGTCTTCTTAGATGTATCACCTCCTCGCGGCCCAGTTCCCGGTGGGGCGGCGGGTACGCTCGTCTGGCCAGACCTAGGGTCTTCAGTGTTTCGCCGTAGCCCCTGGCTCTGTCTTTGGTTTCCGTCCACCACTCCCACTCGGGACGAGTGCCCACGTTGGGAGCGCGGTGAGTGATAGCGCGCGCTTCCCTGTGGACCGTCTCGTTTCGGTTCGGCGCGTACGGTGAGCAGTTTCCTGCGTGCGCAGGGATCCATCTGACCTCCACTCGTCTTCCGTCTCGAACTCCCGATCTTTCTATTATTCTAGCCGCCTTGCTGCTCACTCGACCTCTTTCCAGGTTGCGGACGGCCTCTTGCGAGTCGCAACCTGGAAAGTGTCGCAACCTCCCTCAGACATCGCCAGGGCTATGGCGATCTCCTCGGCCTCGGTGGCGTTTTCGCACTTCGCGCTCGCCGACTTGGAAACCCGTCCTGTGCGTGCATTCACAGTCACCAACGCGTATCTTCCTTTCCCGTACTCCGCCGCGTCAACGTACCTAGTCCGCGTGTCGCCGCAGTACTGTTCGACGAGAAACTTTGCTCTCGCCCGTCTTCTCTCTTGGTTGTGCTCCGGGTGCCCGTTCCTCAGGATGGGGCTCACCCGCACGTTCTCGCGCACACCCTCGTCGAGTTCCTGGAGGTGTCTTCCTGTGACCCGGTAGCCGTAGCCCAGGGTCTCGAGGATGCTCCTGCCCGTCTTAGTCTCCGCCAGCCGCTCTCGCTGCGGTTACAGTTGCGCCTCGATGATCTCGTCCACCGTGTTGTGGACGCCCAACTGCAACAGCCTCTCGGTGTTCGTAGACTCGCGCAGTCCGAGTGCCCTCTTGTACAATCTACGGATCATGGCGTCGATCTTATTCTTGTCGGTCTGCGTCCACGTGGGGTACGCCGCCGTGTACGCCACGTGGCTGATCGCGAAGGAGTGGGCCAGCCTTGTCAGCCCTTCTTCACGCATGCCCGCCTTCTTGGTTGACACTCGCTGAATCAGACGCAGGGTACTCGCCGTCTTGGTTGCCAGCTTCTTCAGCAGGTTGTCTTTGTTGCCGTTGCTGCTGATCAGCATGCCCAGCAATCTGATCTCTGAAACCTCGGGAATTCTCTGGCCCATCTTCGTGATCAGCTCCATGCGATCACACTCCCTTGGGGGCGGCGGCTGCCATCCCGCCTTTGGAGGCGAGTATACCAAGAGCTCGGACTTGGACGGCGAACACTGCAGACCCGTTCCGTCTAGTCGTTCTTCGATGGCCGAGATCGCCTTCAGCAACCTCATCTCTATACCGGCAACCGTGCCGCCGGTCGGCCACAGGGTAAGATCGTCTGCGTAGATCATGTATCTCACGCCCTTGACGCTCGACACCGCTTCCCGACCTGTATCATCACGATGTTGAACAGCAACGGTGAGATCACAGAGCCTTGAGGCGGGCCCCCGCTGCCGACGCGTCGCTCCGGTAACTTGATCCCCGCGTGCAAGGCGATCTTGTGGTCCGATAGAAAGTTTCGGATGTATTCATAGCTTCTCTTTCCCATGTTTAGCCGCGACGCCTGCGCCAGGATGGCCGAGTGCTTCACCCGGTCAAAGGCGCTCTGAAGGTCGAGGCCCAGGATCACCTTGCTGTCCTTCGTCTCGTTCTCGATGATCTCCTTCTTCAACTGCAACATCGCGCCTTGAGTGCTCAGGCCCCTCCGGAACCCGACCATCGAGTCCGGATATAGTCCCTCCTGTTCGAGGTAATTTTGCCATCGTTTCGCCAACACGTGCTCGAGGACTTTCCCCACGTACGACGTCAGCGAGGTGGACCTCAGGTTCTCGATGTTCAGCGGCTGGCCCGGTTTCGGAATCAGCACTGTCTTCGTCTTTTTCCATTGGTCCGGCAGCTTTCCGCTTCGCCAACACTGGTTGTAGTACCGAGTCAGCGCCTCGATCGACGGGTCGTCCAGGTTCCTCAGTGACTTGTTCGAGACCCCGTCGGGTCCCGCCGCTGACCTGGTGTTCAGTTCGTGCAGGGTGGTCACGACCTCAGCCGTCGCGATGTCTCGGTCTAACTTGTCGTTGGGAGCTCCCGCATACTCCGGGTGCTGCTCGGTCTGTCTCTGGCAGGTATTTGTCATTTAAACGCTTGATCAGCTCGTCCCTGCCGAGGCTCTTCTCGGCCTCGTGCATAACCCGAGCCATGCGGTTCTGTTGGTATGACTTGGTCGTGGTCTCGTCGAGCAAGTGGCTGATTAGGTACCAGGCCCTGCCCTGGTGAAGGCTGCCATCGATGCGGCTGCACACCTCGTCCCACTGCTGTCTACAGAGCAACGCACTTTCGTCTCATGGCTAAAGCAATTCATCCCGACTCAGAGCATCCCGACGTCTGAGACGGCGCCGTTTGGTTGCTTGAAGTCAGGTCGCTACGATCGCTGGGGGATTACTTCGTCCGCTCCGTCTAAAGGGTTGCCGATGTTTAACTTTGATGATGCCCAACTATTCTAGCGTAGCGAGGAGAGGAAATATTTAAACACCTATTCTCTTTTCAAGCAGCGCTCGCCTTTGGAAATAGAGAACACCATTGACCGTGTAAGATACCGCATTTCTATAAAGAGCGCTCCATAAAAGACGCTTCGTAATAACTGGAAAACGTTTGCAACAGAACATAGACACGTTTTATTGGTACTGTTGTACGCTATCTATACGATGCAGCCCTCGGGGCGGTTCCTTTAGGCGTAAAAAAGGAAGGGTTGTGGGACGGTGAACCGTACTTTCGTTAGACGTTTCTTGTTAACTATTGAGTAAACAAACAATGCAAGAAATCGCTCGTTTCAAGAGATCTTTTTTTATACAAACAGTCGCAGGTATTGATCATAAATAATACAGCGTTTCTCCCCAAGGTACACGCCTTAACAGTATAGCGAAGGCAGCTCCTTCCTAGCGCTCGAACTCTCCCATTGTAAAATCATGTGCACTCCAAAAAGCTTGAGTGTTTGGAGTGAACAAAAGCAAAGCAATCACGAATTGTAGTTTTGACAAACGCCTTCCGGAGAATCCTGGGACCGACACGCATTTGTTTAAGGTCATTAAACACACCACCTAAAATATTTGTTGATCGTGCGCCAGCAGGAAATTTGTCTGCCTGTTTTTATGTCTTTTTGTGTGTGTGTGCGTGCGTGCAGGCACACCCTCACGGAACAAATCATCTGAACTCATAATTGTATGTGGCAGCTGCTACTACACCAAAAGCTCGTTAATTCGAACGTACAGTTAATTTGAACTGACGCCCTGGTCCCTTCACAGGCTTGTATTTTCAATGGGGAAAAACTCCTCATATTTCAAACGCATCAGTATTCAGAACAGGTAATTCGAACTGGAACTCCTTGGTTTTCATAGTTCCTCGCAGAAGAAGTCTGCTAAGAAAAATTAGTGTATTGAAAATCCAAACCAAACCAAATTAACTAGAGATACAAAACACCGAAACAAAAAATTGCCGTGGTTTAGCTTTCGTTAACCCTATTCGATAGTGAAAGTTTCACTGCCCTGGCCAGGCCCATTGTCCTGGTGTGGTTTTGCAGTGATATATAGACGTGTTTGCAATGAATGCACTATTTTTTTATATTTTATCGCCTCACGGCGTTGTTTACGGCTGGCAGCTTTACGAGTGGCCACAGCTGGATGTCGGTCTTCCTCCGTCGTACACGGCTCTGCGTCGCACGTGCAATCCCGGCCTTCCTGCGTGGCGCGGGCTTATCGCGGCGGTGGCGGCCTCCTCGCCTTACTCCGCCAGGTGGTGACACGGGTAAAGCGGTAAGTTGGGCGAGTTGGTTACTAACTAAGGAAATCATCGTACTAGCGAACACTAAAGAGAGACAAAGGGAAAACATGCGACGAAACACACGCTACGAAACGCAGCGTGTGTTTCGTCGCCTCTTTTACATTTGTCTCTGTTTAGTGTTCGCTAGTACGATGATCTTATTAGGTTAGACGGGTACCGCGCACGTCTCCGTTCACTCCTCGCCTATCTTCCCACTGCCGACTATCTCTCTCCGCCATCGGGCCGCTGTTCCGTGCCGGGCGCTGGCGGAAGGGGGTGTGGTTTGACCTTTAATTTTCAATGTCAAAACTGGTCATCCCGTGAACACTACCCGAGGTAGCGTAGTGTAGCTTTCGCCACAAAAAAAAAAGCTCGCGGGCTACGCCGCTGCATTTTATATCGCTTCCGCAGCGCGAGCATCAACTTCCAGCTGCTTCCCTGCATAACGCCTCGTCCCTCACCATTATCGAATGTAGATCAAGTGCAGAAAACCTTGCTCAAACGCAACCGCTAAATCTGCAACGTTGCTGGTGTCCACAGGACACGTTGCTTGCGCCTATCACACACAGACCCCCGCCAACATCTCAATTTTTTCTAACGAAAACCAAGAAAATCCATTTGCATGGCTAACTGCGCGAAGCTTCGAGTCAGGAAATGAATTTTCTTCCCCACTCAATACAGTGCTCTGAGTAAGTGAAATTACGATGGCCCGTGTATGCTAGCCGTTAGAACGGGCATTAATGGAAGTTTGTCATCCATCACCTGGCACCCGCTGGGACACCTCGAAAACGCATGGGTTTCATGCTTAGCGGCGGCAATACCGAGCACCGATGTCCATTGGGAGGACTGCGATTGGGCTAGCCCTGATGACAGGATTCTCCGCGCGGGTCCGCGAAACCATGCTTCATTTAGCCACGTAAACGAACAGGCTTTTCTTGGAAAGCGGATCTTCGAGGCCGTCCGCCGCCGACGCGAATCCTCCCGCGCTGCTAAGATATCCTACTACTGACAACGGGCCCTTCGTAGCTGCGTTAAGCCTTCAGTGCTACGGGATATACTTGGTAAACACTGAACGCTGGTTGATATATTCAAACCCCTGCTTATACTTGATATATACTTCGGCAAGGCTGCATAAAATATACTATTATATGAACGGACGCACCCGTTGAGATTTAAGATTGCGTAAACAGTGACCCAAGGTCAATCAGAGACTTTGCCGAAAGCGAACGAGACAAAGACAAGCGCTGGCTCACTTGTGCCACCAGGCTTTGCTGCTAACATTTCCCACGGAAGTCTTATAATTAGCACAAGGTGACTCGACATGACGTCTCCCGCAACTGTGGTGTAACAGTGACGCGAAAAGCGTTGCGTGGTTTAGACACAGGCGGGCCTACACTCCAGCCTCAGGGATTGATATTTGCTGGTAAAAATGACAAGGCACTTGTTCACGCGGCATTCAGGTGCCCTTAAAGAGACACCGAAACGATTTGTAAATATTGCGGCATAGCTTGCGCAAATTGTTATCTGGAGACCCTAAGCCGTGTTTCAGACACTCTAGGCGCGTATAGGAGCCTTTATTTAGCATAAATTCAATTCGAAACTGCTGTCTTTCTCTCTGAATCCTGCTTCCCAATTTTCCATGATGTTTTGCATGACGCTCACTCGAGATGGGTGGGCTTGACTACGCTCCTGCGCGGATCTTCTACCCTCCGACAGAGTCAGTCGGCCGGCCGCTCGCGGGTCGTCGCAATTTGTTCGCTCGGTTCAAGCTAAGCAACTACAGTCAAACCCGTTTATAGCGAATTGCAATATGCACCGCGATTAGTTCGATAAATCCAATAGTTCGATATAGCCGAACCCGCCTATAACGAACTTATCGTTGCAAGTTCCCAATCCGCGGGAGCCCCCCTCCTGCTCCCCAACTCTACCATCCCCGCACGCAAAAACGAACACAGTAAAGTAGCCGTTACCATACCCAAAATAATCCATTTACTGCAAGTATTAAAGCTACTTTCCGCCTGAGCTGCCTACTTTGCAAAGAAAAAAGCGGTGATTTTTGTTTTCACTTTCATTTTGGCGGCTTCAACTAGCATAACATTCTCTACAAGAATCATTATTTGCACCAGTTCCAGTCCGCGTCCTCCAAAATCTAAGAAGTATAGGCAGAGCACATTGACTGCCGAATTCGCTTCATTATAAGCGTCGGACGGCTTTCACTCGCGACATCATCGGGAATGTGGTGAAGCTCTTCCCTCAGTTCACCGATAAGCCTCTGCCGTCTGCCTTGGTCCGGACTCGCTGACTGCGCGGGTTCCGTCGCGAGTCCCGCGCGTCGGAAACAGTTACGGAAAGTGTGGGGCGTCATGTCGCTCCGTCCGAGGCGCAATGTTTAAGTCGCAACTCTTGCGCCCTGGTCGCGGCCAATCCACATCTCAATCGCCGCTCCGAGACCATGCATTTCGGCGGCCATTCTAGGCGCGCAGAGTTCGACATATCGGATGTGAACTTCGTTATAAGGAATATGTTTCCCATGTATTTCTGTAACTGAATTATTTTTGTTCGATATATAGCATAATTCGCTCTATGCGGGTTCGTTATAACCGGGTTTGACTGTACATGATTTAGGCTTGAAAGAATATGTCTTCTGTTTGTTGGTTTGCAGACCACCTTATTGATGTCTATAAAGCCAAAGTAGATGTGAAAAATCGAACATGAGACGCTTCGTTGACTGGCATGCTTGTAGAAACCCCAAGGACAATTGAAGACAGGAGAAGAGTCAGCCAAGTTAATATCGGTACTAAAAAATTATTATCGACCAAAGCTTTTCTTGTAAAGCGTAAAACCAAGGGGCGGGAAGCACTTCGTGCGCTGGGTGATCTTGCACAGCGGGCAGCAGCACGACCATCTATATGCGATCGCTTTTCTGCCTGAGGAATGCAGTCGCTAGATTTAAAATATTTGTGGGAATATGGGGGACGCTTGCTGCCGAAGCGCTATTCAGAAAATAGTCACCTGAGCTGCTGGGGATGCTGAAACTGAAGAGAAATAACCAGGCTATACGGTGTACATTCTCTATTTCCATGCCCGACAGCGCTGTGGCTGTGGGTCGAATAATGGGATGGGGAGATACAATTCATTTTTCAAGTGAATCTTGTGGGTGTTCTTCCTGGTATTACTGTTTCTAAAGGGGAACATTTTTGTGCCGTCTGTTAACTGTAGGCTTTCTGATGCTCCAGAAAAAAAGGGCATTGTTCTATTGGCTGAAAAGACGCTATATTGTTCTCGAATGTGCATCAACGGACACCCTAAAATTCTTTGCATTAACACCCCACAGTGTACGTTACCTTGTAGCTCCAATGGTGATGTGCCTTATGACCTGTATTTGCGGATGGCGCTACACAGTTTATGGAAAACGTGCATATTATACGGAAACGCTGAGCCGATGGTATGGTCCAGACTGCGTTTTAGTTAAATGATAACTAAGCTGAAAGGCTACTATGCCAAAAATGATTTTACATCTGATTGATACCCGGTTTTGAACCGGTATGTATCATCGCCCGCTTACTAACGGCCATTTGTTGTTAATGTTTCGATTGCCGAAATCTCGATTACCCATTTCACCCAGTATATTAAGCTCCAACATTTCTGAGTATTTCTTGTATATATGTTTATTTATATTCGAAAAAAAATACCATAAAAGATAAAGAAAAAAAAGAACTATGGTTGAGTGGTCAGAAGCACTGTCTGTATCCTTTTGCAATTCTTAAGTTTGAATCCCCGTTACCGCATGTCACTCTTATTGAGTTAGAGATGGTTTTTTTTTAGAGGGGACGAGATCTCACTTTAGTAAAGAGCCGGTGACACGTCGTTATTCTCCTTGAGGGAAGCGGTTGACATCCTTATCTCAAGAATAGATGAAGAAGAGTGACGTTAAGGAACAGCGGGGTGGCCGTCACCATTATGTGCCCATTTTTATGCTAAATGTTTGTTAAGAAAATGGTCGAATACTCTGCACCGTCATTTGACAGTGTGACGCAAAGTGCGTGGTCAAAGAGTGACGATGGCAGGCGGCCGATTAGAGATGTCTGCATCCATGGGGTGGTCTCGAGAAGTCGGCTCCGTTCAGAAACGCGGTCCCGGGGACAAAACGTTTCGCGCGGTTCTGGGTAATTATCGTCCCCACCCACCCCCACTACGGGCAGACGCCAGTTCTCGCATTCGCCCCCATTTTCGAAGTCTCCCACGTCTCCCTGTTGGTAAAAAGGAATAAAAATCCAGCCCGTTACAGATGCAGTTCGTGTTCTGGATAGTTCCTCTGTCGTAATGATCTGTCGTTGACAGTGCAGCGGCAGCGTGATGAACGGGATAATGGGGCGCTGCCATAGACAGTGGACGCGCGGAAATCGACGGCTTGGGCGTCGCCTCTTGCCGAATAGATTGCTTTCCTCGCGCTGGTTTTAGTGGAACAGACCAAGCAAGAAAGATTTTAGTAAGAATAGCAGAAAAACGCAGAAAACAGCTACTTAAGTTTTTTATAGTAAGTGTGCTAAGCGCAACGCGGACATAAGTCTCAGTAAGTACAAAGATTGATGCGGAAAAAATTCAGCCTTTCTATTATATACAGCTGGGACACCGTCGAAGCTGTAGAACTATACTGAGATATCTGGGAGGAACTACATAGGAAACGAGGGTCGCTTTGAACTATCTCGAAAATGGCATATTCTTGGACCAGCGCCACCTGGAGCAACAAGATGTCAGCACGTGTATTACTGATTTGCTTTGCCCCCTCATAGAAGGCACCGGGGGTTTTCAGTCACTAGCACAGAACTATTCGCAAAATTATATGTGTGTTTGTTATTTTGAAGCGGAAAGCCTGGCGGTGCTTATCAGATACTCATTTACTCCTACGTCGTGTTCGCGTCTCTTCGTTATCTTCCGTTTCTTCGTCTTGTGTGAATTACTTGCATGAATGTCTTTTGTTCAATGTGGCTCATACTACGGTGCCCTTCAATGACCTTAGAAAAGTTGGGCCACAGTTTTGCCCAATACTTGAGGACGCGAAGTATAGCAAAATTTCCACGTGACCACAAGAGGCCTGACAGAATTGCAGGAAGCATACCAACCGTTTGCGGGGGTCAATACTCAGCGGTGAGCCCCAGACGCGACTTCCGGGCTGATGGAACGCTATCAGGTATCTTCCTCTTGAAGGACTGGTGGACCCGACAGTCTTACCGGTGTCTTCCTGCTGGCCACACACACTGCCCCGTTTTGACCTCGGTCGCCCAAAGAAGCCTCCCAATGTGTACATGTGAACGCTTTCGCCTTCCGGTTCCTTAGGCGATAGCTAAGTACAGCTGAGAAAATTTTTACAGGGCAGCTGTTGTACAAGCCGCAAGTTCAGAGCTGCAGAAATAAATCCCAAGAAAATGCAGAGCGCTCGTGAGCGCGTGCATCGTGGCGACCGCCGAGCTCGCCGCTCGCGCAGTGGCTGTAGCAAAAAATAAAAATAAATAAATAAATAAAAAAACTCCGGCGCTGTCGTCAAGCGCAACCACGCATGTAATGCCTGACGTGAGTAATGCCACGATATCGATGCATATGACAATGACTACTACTACAACAGTGCAAAACGACGACGTAACATGTAGATAAACTATTTCAAACTTCTAAAAATGCGTGGTGACGTGCCTTCAGCTCACACGTATAGACAAATCCTGCAGCTTGGCTATGGTTCAAGCTTTGCGCGACCCAGTGCAACCTTCGCCAGTTGAGCTGGTGGAAGACCATAATGCTAAGGATGACTTTGCATCCACTCGCCGCGAAGAAGGCGACGACCTCTTTGATGCATATCACGGCGATTACGAGCACTGAAACCGTACAAATAAACAATTATATTGAAACTTAAACATGAGACCGGGAATGCTCACCTACAACAGCTTCGCCCGTGAAGTCTTGCGCGTAGGTGCAACCTTTCCTGAATTTTTTCTCTTTAGGCGCTGGGAGTTTTGGTACGCGAAAATAAAAACACCCCATGATTGGCAGCCTATATAATAAAGCTCCGCCACAAAAGTTACAACATAAATGTTTCGCGATTGTCACTATACAGTGAATAATTCCCAAATCGCCCAACAGGCACTATTATTAAAAGCTTCATTCAATCGTCTCGTTGTTATGGGTTCTTGGTGCGACGCTGGGTTCTTGGTGCGCCCCCCCCCCCTTGCCATGAATCCTCACCCACCAAGAATAGCCAACCTTAGCCTGCCATAGTGTAAATGCCTGCCTTTTTTAGATTTCATTCGTGTTGTCACAGAATGTGCGGATGAATTTCTTTGGATGGAAGTGGCCCCTTGGCGATGACTTTCCGGTCGAAAGGTAGCGTTGAATAAGAATTTGTGTTTCAAATGTATACAGAATTCTGAACTACTCTCGAAGGCCCCTCGAGTTGGTTATGCTAAATCGTGGCGTTTAAGTATACCGGGCATGGGTTTGTATTGATTTCAAAATTTTAAAGCAGGCTTCGACATATCTTTAAGTTCCCCATCCGAGAAGAAAAGTCGTTTCTAAATCTTCAATGGTTTCATAACGTACACAACAAATACATCCGGCACACAGAATAGAGTGCCGCGAACTACCTCGGCCAGAAATTGGTGTTCTATAACCACCAGATAGGTTTGAAACTTGCTCAAACATTTTTCTCTCTTTCCGGAGTCTTGGCGCTTTTTGAGTGCTCGAATTCGGCCATTACGCTGTTGTAGGGGCTATTAGCGCGCTTCCCTCAGTTGCAGCAATAAACGCCTTTCAGAGCCAGTTTTAAAAAATCCTCAAAAGCAAAGCAGAAATGGTAGATGGATCTGCTGCGACGAGCTGATCTCGCAGTGCCGCTCAGTGCTGCTGACACTGCTACAGCTTTCCAACTGCTTGCAGACACGAAGGAAAGAGTAAAGTAAAAGTGTTTAATGTAAGCGTTGCACAGTCCCTTCAATAAAATTGTCTTAGACACCTTTTCTTCCGCCTCTCATGTAAAGGAACCCTAGTCAGGCTCTTTACCAAGCCCAGGAATGACATTGTACCGTCAGACTGACAGACAATATAATAAGTGCGCGAATAGTATGTCTCGTCCGTTTTCTCACAGGATCGCTGTAGTTGCGCGCAATGTACCGTTTCCAAGGACAGATATATACGTTTCAGATGTTCCGACCTAAATACACTGCAAAAGAAAACTGGAGAAACGAAAGTACTCTGTAGGCACGCTCCTAGCGCCTGCGAATGGTGCCGGGACGACGAAACTGTCGGGTCGTTTGGAAGCCCTAATCGTCTCTTGTTTCATTTTTTTTTTCTTCCGAAAGCCTCAAGTAAGAACAAAACTCCCATTTGTAGGCCATTTCTCTCGTAGGTCGTTAGGGCGGAACCAGCGGCGAGATATCACCTAATTGCGTCCACTGCAGAGACAGCCATAGCGGTGATGGCACGTCCGGTGGGAATAGGGTGCCTTGATTCATCGAGGCGCCCTATAGGTTGGAACATTTGTAGACGCCACCTGGGGCTGTTCCAAGCTAGTGTTTTTGCATGGCGCGGCTCCTGCAAACGCTGCCATTTGAATGAGGCTAATGAACAACTCCGGTCGATGCTGTACTTAGTGGGGCTCTTCGATTTACAGTCCCGGACTCACCGCGGATAGTCCGCGGGTAGTCCGAGGATTCTCCGATGCCATAGGGATACATGGGAAAATTAAATGCCGGACTGCTTCTCAGGGAGTCCATGGTGAGTCCGAGACCGTAAATCGAACAGTCCCAGCGTGTCAGCAAATTTAGCACAAACGTGATATAAAAAACTCTGTAACGATGAGGAAAACTCTGGAGAAGGAAGAGAGAGATAGAGAGAGAATAAACATTTATTGAGAGAAACTGCTAATGGCAGGGCACTCGCCTGGTGTAGGGCATCCTTATTCCGGGATACCCAGGCTGTGACTTGCCGCCCAGGCCCTCTTAACCAGTCCTTGCTGGTGTCCAAAGCCCGGATCGACCGTACGAGCCATCCACTACTCGTTAAAGGGTAGTTAAAGGAAGGGGAATGTGGGGTAGTGCTATATGAATTAAACATGTTTGGTCCTTGCCCCCTGTGAAGTTGAACAGCGAGGCTGAGGAGGAACGTCTACGATGCTCATCTTGGGATTCATCCCGTGCATACAATAAAGCATTTCTCAACTGTTACGCAAATATATGTCACTATGCGCGTCCCTTTGCGCCGCGCAGTGAAGACATGCACATGTTTGGCTTCGGTTTATCACAATGTTTATTTAAATGGCGTCCATGCGCCTTCGGAAACCACCATGAATGAACGAGATGCATTGCCGGCCCGACGTTGATTCCTGCGCTCGGAGTCATGGGCCGGATCTTCAGCACTGCTGGTGGCACGGTGGTGGTGGTGGACTATCAGCGCTGTTTGTGGCGCCATTGTTCGTACGCGACGTTTCCTCTCCCCTTGCTCATTAAAACGTATCGTGTGTGCACTCCCCATAGAGAGCGCAACGCCAAAATCACTCTGCAAAGAACCAGAAAACACGCTTCCATATGGTCCCGCTCATCTGGCGCGTGCGCCCACTACACCTATGCTGAAAGTCTGCTCAGTGAAGCTTGATGACGGGCTAGTTGGTGTAGCATTCTTTTGAGGGTAAGTTGCGCTTGTTAAGAACACTGAGACGGACACGGGAAAAAACGTAGATTTTCACGAAAAGACGGCGCCGGTCTTTTCGTGAAAGTCTACGTTTTTTCCCGTGTCCGTCTCAGTGTTCTTAACAAGCGCAACGTACCCTCAAATGAACGTCTGCAGGTGCGTAACCCCTCCTCTTGCTGCTAACTCCTGTACCATTCGTTTTTACAGTGAAACTGGGCATGTTTCGGTTACGAAGTTACAATCACCAGTCACTGTAACAATCACCAGCACAAAGCTAACGTCGTATCCTTCATAAAAAGCATTACGAGCCGTCATTTATCCCCAGCACTTGCGCTAGTTTGAACCTTCTTGCTACGTCTGTTGCTGCAAGAAGAGATACGATTGCTTTTCGATCTGCTTTAAGCAACCTATCGTTGTTTTTCGCAACCTATCCCAACCTTATCGCAACCTATCGTTGCTTTTCTTTTTCTGTCACGCAGACATGTAACTCACTAAAGTCTATGACATCACTTGGGACTTAAGGGTAACTTGGGTCCTCACGCTCCTTCAATTCCCGCTCATCTTCCTTGGAGGGAACGACACGGGTCACGTATCTGTTCACTTCGCTGCAACTCCCATCGAAATACACGTCTTTGCGGGCCCCTCCCACGTACATGCTTTCTTTTCACTCCCCACCCGCCTACCTCGCTCTTTTGCTCGCGCCTCGCTCCACCCAAGATAATCACGGTGGAGGTTTGCCGAAGTCAATTCAATTTTCCCGCGCTCCGCTGCTCACGTGCACTATTGCAACCTTTGGTCCTCTTGGACTTGCAATCCCACCACGAGGTCTAAACTCGGGCACCAGACCGCTTTGTATTTCCGGGTCAAAATGTTGTTTTCAGTGCATGTTATTTTATTTACTCACACAAAAAGTAGTAAAGAACAATTTTCAAACAAAAAAAACCCTGCTAGTTCCAGTCATGTATTGGTGTTCTGCCTCAAACACCCCTAAGCTTATATTTTTGCTCGTTAACAAGAACAAAGTATGATAACAGACTTATTAGTTTCGAGACGTGTTGGCGATACAAACTTGTTTCAAAATTTTTATGACCTCTTAAAAAGGCGTCGGCGGGACCAGGACGAAATAATGGCGCTGATGCATCATCATCCTTAGACATGTTCTAAGGCACTTTTATGTAAACCAATATATATTCGCTGTTGATCTACAACCGCGAAGACCATCTGCTGGATCCTACTAACCTCCTAAACCTTCGCTGTGAATACACAAAGGCCGAACAACCCTCAAGACACGTCCTCAATTGCGGCAAAAAGCGCGAGCTCAAAAACATTGGCTGCAAATCACGCTGCGAAGTCGGTTGTAAAGCAAAGCTTTAAACGGCACCCACATCAATTGCCCATGCTAAATCACTTGAATTCAGACATGTAGCTCGAAAAAGAGTTAGACCAGAGATTCTGCCAGCACTTACTTCGCATACACGGGGCCGGCGTCCCGAACGCAGCAGCAGCGTCGGCCATGGCCGAGCTAGAGTGGCGGACGTCGCCGCTGTAGCCAGACCGTGGGCTACAATCCAATCCAATGCTCCTGGCGCATGCGCAGCACGGCTCTCCAGGAGCACTCTCTCTCTCTCTCTCTCTCTCTCTCTCTCTCTCTCTCTCTCTCTCTCTCTCTCTCTCTCTCTCTCTCTCGCTCTAACCTTTTGTGAATGTTTTATTTTGTTCTTCTTAACCTTTTGTCAGCCTTTATTCACAGATGTTTCGATTTACATGGTGCGGTGCGTCTCTCTCTCTCTCTCTCTCTCTCTCTCTCTCTCTCTCTCTCTCTCTCTCTCTCTCTCTCTCTCTCTCTCTCTCTCTCTCTCTCTCTCTCTCTCTCTCTCTCCAACCTGTAAAGTTATGAAAGCGAGCTGCACGACCAGCACAGGAGCCGCATATCCATTTCATGCGATGATGATCGCACCTCTTGAACTGTGTCGTAAGTAAATACATGACAAATGACACGAAATGAAATATTCTGGTATCTATGTCTCTTCTTACACCCAACGCTTCGCAAGCACATTCTGGTTGGACACTTCTCAAGTACATTTTCTAATGTCTTTTTCTAAATTCTGTCCAATGAAACTCTGTTTGGAGCAGTTAGGAGCTGACCGAACAAGTTTGGTCTTGTTACAAGTGCCCACAAATCGTTTAACAAGGAGGTTACTGCACATAACCACGACTGCCCGACTATCCTCCGCTGTCTTTCGACGCTCAGGTTATGCTATCAGAAACTCTCGCCGATTTAACAGGTATAGGGAAATGTAATAAACCCAATTGCCTCTGCGTGCCACAAAGAAATTTACCACCCCTTCGTAAAGAAAGTGGAGAGAAGTGCGAAAGCGAGATCTACGTCCAACCTTCATTGGAAGTGCGTCCATTCGATCGTCAAACCTTCAAAGGTGGAAATCGAAACGAAGAACGAACCCATGGACGATTTTTCGCGCACTAAGCAAACGCATCTACGAACGATTTAAATGTATTAGACAAGTGGTTTATGAGATAAACTCCTGCGTCATGATTTATGCATTTATTGGCTTATTTAAAACCGTTCCTTTTGCGATTTTCAAGTAACCATTTTGACACAGTGGAAGCCCAGTTTCACGCATGCGCCGTGCCTGCAGAGACTCATCAGAGCTTTTCGATCGACCAACCGGTCCATGGGGAAATGCATTAGTTGTTTGACCAGGACGACATCGGTACAACTAAGAAAGCTTTCGCTTTAAAAATGCACGAAACATCATGTAGCCGATTCACAGTCCCTCGAATTTGACAAGTCCGACAATGCGATAGTCGAAGGCGAAGTGCAACCTGAAGTGTTCAAGAAATTTAAAGAAATCCTGCGGGCCTTCAAAGCAGTCCCTCGGAACCGTAATTTTTTAGCAGCACATAATAGTTAAATGCCAAGGAACATTTTACCTCATGGTCGTGAAAAAAGGAAATGTTCATACAAAATATATTGAGACGTAGTAATCTCGTCGTTGAGTTCGTGCATGCCACTTTTGGCCATATTTGCTCAGATGGTGCTAATGCGAGCAAACAGAGACGAATGAAGACTCTCTCGAGGGCGGAGTACTCAAACAATCGTGATTGAATTACTCCACGTTAGACTAGTTGGGTATTATGAGCCATCCAAAAACAGCCCAGAGAGGAGGACGGAAGCGGCAAACTAGAGCGCTCAAGGTTTTTACTTCTTCCGTCCTCGTCTCTGCGGCGTTTTTTGTTTGAATTAGTTCGGAATGGAGCCTTTGTGGCAGGACGAACACCATAATTATCGTGGCGCTCGCCCACGCGTAAACCTTAAATAGTCAGCGTAGGCGGACGATGCCTATTAGTACTCTGCTCTAGTTGTGAAGCCATTAAACGTGGGTGAGCGGCACATGAGAAGTTCTAAATCGCCAGTGTTTCGCGTTTCGCGCACGATATATAGAAGTAGTTTGGGACCGACAACGTAGGCCTGGGACGCTCAGCAAACACGGTTCATTGTGAATGTTGGTGCCCGATGGGGCTCCTTGCATGGTGGAGCAATATTGGCTGCGTGCGAAGTCTGTGGGAAAGGTTTCATTTCCCCTCCTCCTTAAAGCAAAGGTTGTTGACTTAAAAACAAATCCTTAGGTCAAGTAAATGCACTCAAAGCAGGACGTTGAAACTTCTAATTACTATTACAAGGCGTGCCGTATTTAGTGGTAATTTTAATATTCGAACAACCGGCATGGGCCGGCACGTAGAAAATAAAGACCGGTCTTGTCATGTTCACCGCTGCATAATACCGGTGCCGTTGCGTAGTGACTTTCCACGTTCGTGACGACGCCAATTAGGCAGTCCTGGGCGATGCGCTTTCTTATAGGCCATTGCAAGTGTAAGCGCGCATTTAGTGACACACCCGCGCTAGAGGTGGCGCGGAATGTACCCGTGCCTGCAAGCAATATTTCTGTGTGAGCGATTCCCGATGAACAATCCTTAAGGAGGAAGTACTAAATCACTGCGATACGAATCCGCCGACCGGCGCAGGGAGACTTTCCAAGGAGCACTTAACGGCTTAACGGCGTCCAATTCGTGATTAACGCTCTCGCCTTCAGAATTTCTAAATATTGCTTAGGTATCCTTGAACGTTTATTGATAACTGCAGCTTGTTCAAGGTGATTATCGGTCATTAGTGGGAACAAAACGAAGATAAACACAATTGTGCGAATTTCGCTTTGTAACGCTCGATGCGGGCCGCCTGCATTGAAAACAAACATACAAATGCATTACAACTGAAGTGGGCGCACAGGCACCCCAGTGTGTTCCTCCGCTCATCGTGAGAAAACTATAGCCCATCTGATTTTAGAATGCACGAAATACAAAGTTTCGTTAAGGCCACTCGGTCTGCCCCCGCTCCATCCGCATTATGTAAAATTCTCGAAACACGGCCGACAGCAGGCGCACAAATCCGAGGTTTCGGCACCTTGAAAACGGTTTTTGAGAAAACTTACATGATCAAAAGTGGTAATATTCGAGGTTGTGAGCATTCGTGCCAAGTGGGGTATTGATTTTTGGATAGCTCCTATCTGCATTGTTATTAAGCTGTTACTGTACAGGCACGCCATAACTTATCTGTGTCACGCTATTATCTCCATTATATTGTTACGGGACATGGGCGGACAGTCTCCCATGGTGACAAGACCCGCCACCGGTGACTAGGAGAGAGCGGTTGCCGTGCAGCCTGCGCTGGCTCGGTCAGGGCCGTCATGTACATAATGTAAATGCATATTTCGCACACCTTCATTAATATATCACTCCACTTGCGACTACTGATAGTCTCAGCTGTTCTGCCACCCCGTGTCACTATTTTAAATAACCAGTATTTTTTGTTGATTTTAAGCTCAAATGTCGAATCTGTATTGCGGTTTCCTTTAGTTTCTCCCTGTATTCTGGGACAGCCGCTGGGAGCTGCAGTCATGTTTAGTTTTGACACGATTTAATTTCACGGAATAATGTTTGGACTCCCACTGTGCGTTTCCCCCTTGTAGCAGTGTGGTGAACTGTTATCTCTGGCGTCATTGTTTTATTTTAACGCAATAAGGCCGATTGTGGTACTTCACACAGTTTTCTTCCTTTATTTCATTGTGAACAAATGATTAGCCGAAGTGGCAAATGAGCAGCAACATCCCGCATTGGAATTTCATATGTTATTATAGTATATATTGTTTATGTTATAAGTTTAATATAGATGCCTGTCACTCCGTGCATACATGATAATTTTTACTGGTGCGCTACGATCGGGCTTGTGCACAAATATGTTAATAAAAAGTAGCTTCTACAAGGAAGAAACATATTGAGGCATGTAAACAATTCAAGAATGAAGCATAATAGCACCACAGTATGTTGTGCGATTTGAGAATTTTTCATTAAAGGAAGCTATATCATCCCGAGTGCCAGTTAAATGTGCCGTTATCATGTTGTACAAAAACTCCGGTCATAAAAGTCTTTGACAATTAAGCGCACGCGTGGGGCAGTGATTAAGTTGCTGAAGCGTTGAGTTTCTGACCACGAAATCGCGGGTTTGTTTTTCTATCCGCGGCGCTGTTCTTTGACTGAGGCAAAAAACCAACCTAGGGTGTACGAGACCTAAACGTTCGTTAACGACCCCAGAGTGGTTAAAGGAATCCGGATCTCCAAACTACGGCATTCCGTATTTTCGTATAGTTCAGGTACAGGCTTCGGTTCCCAATAGCCCACTAATCGAAACTCTAACTTCGTTCACGTCATTGACTGTGCCTGAATTAAGAGGAGGCTTTTCGCAAACTTTGGT